>WSXT02117483.1:0-11032 GCA_011762715.2 Neuroterus valhalla | reverse complement strand
TTGTTTACCAAGCGTTGGTCAAATGTGTACCGACGTTGGGCCAACGTTGGGCCAACTGTCAATTTCTGACTGGGTTATGGTTAAAATAACCTTAATCGCATAAAATACATTTATTCCATTTGAAGATTCATCATTTTACCTCAAAATTCATCAGTTTGGTAGAGAATTAATTTCATCCATTGAAAATTCAACTTCAAGAAGAATTTTGATGAAAATTTGTTTTTTTGAATTAAAAATTCCATTGTTTCGTTGAAAATTCACAGATTTTATCAAGAAATCTTTTTTTTCGGTAGATAAATTTTTTTTCTTCGAAAGTTGGATTCTCTTGTTCTAAAATTCTTGAAAAATTCATTTTAGTCGTAGCCAGATCTTGTTGAAGACACTTATGTTTGGTTAAAACATTAATTTTCCAAATCGAGTTGTTACTTTCCCATTCCTGGTGAAATTATTATCTGGTAATGTATTTATATATCTCAAAATCCCAACATTTTGTTGGAAAATTGTATTTTTGGTTGAAAATTAATATCCAGTCAAAATTTTACCTATGTCAGTTGAAAATGTATTGTTTTGTTTGGAAATGTAACAACTTGTTTAGGAATTACTTCTTCTTATGTTGGAAGTTAGTTTTTTTTTTAATAAGAATTTTTTTAACTGAAAATTTGAGTTATTCGAATTTAAAATTTCATAGTTGTAGTTAAGAATTCATTTGTTTAGTTAAAAACTCTCTTGTTCCTTTTGGAATCATTTTTTCAAACTAAAACAGTTACTGCTACATTCTTGATTGCAAAAAATATTATTTTCAGTTCGAGATTCCAATATGTATTTTTGGTAGAAAATTCATATTTCCATTTGAAATATACAAAGAAATATATTTCTATTCTTCATTTCATAATTCATATTTCTAAAGATTGAAAATCAATCTTTTCGTTTAAATAATCACATTCAGGGTTAAAAATTGAAGTGCTCTAGTTAATTTTTTATCATTTTAGTTGAAAACTCATCTTCTTTGTTTGAAATTCAACAGTTCCAGTGGAAGATTTATAATGATGTTTGAATATTCATCGCTTTGGCTGAAAAATCAACTATCTTGTTGAAAATATGTTTCGTTTGTTATCAGCAATTTGTTTTTGTCAATTGTCAGTTGAATTGTTCCAATAAGTGTAAAGAGATTATATGCATCATGCGCCAATCGCCACCCTGATCCTGATCTGGGAATCTCAAAAAAAGACAAAGATGAGGAAGAGATATATTCTTTTTTAATTCCGAAAAATTTTGTTCCTTTGTGACAAAAAGTATTCAATTGGGGAAATTTCGAAGTGGAACAGTTAATGCATTATGATAAAATTAGAAGATATCGTTCGATTCTTATTTGAAATCAGCAAATAGACGGAAGGCGATTAGCGCCGTAGTTCCACATTTCTTCCGCAGAGACAAGTTGGGAACTATAATCATAACAATCGTGACAGCCTCCTGGCTGAGAGACATAATGGGAAGAGAGATAGTGGTTCTTCGGCAGTTGAAGAGAGCATGGAAGTTCTCAAATCATCTAAAGAGGAAGTAAAGAAGTAAAATTGCAAAAGAATGCTCAGGCGAAATTGTTTTCAGAGAAAGGATAGACACTACAAAATGTTTGGGATGGGAAGTTAAAAGACACCAAAGGGAAATGGATATGGTGATCAAGAAGGAATTAAAGAATGGAAGGAGATAGAATCAGAAATACCGATTAGGCAAAATGTAAGTATGCAAGAAAGGTACACTAGAGAGGAAGAGAAAGGCAGAAGTCTAAGTGATTGTGATAAAGAAATACTAGATGAAAGTTGTCAAGGTGTGACATGGATGGAGAGCCTAGAATAACTCAGCGCAGGTTGAACCGAAGGTTGGTCCGGATGAGAGGGTTTAGATAAAGTGAAAAATCGAAGAAACTCAACAATTAAAAAACATTTGCTATTATCCGACTCTAGTGTTTTATTATATGGCTTACGTTTTTCCAATTTTTTTTGTACATTTTCGAACAATCTGAAGGTTTGAGATAGTTTATGATGACGAACAAGATGAGTTTTATTCTTGTTGTTGGCGTCAAACGTCCAATTTGGTTATTTCTCAAGTTTCAATAAAAATGAGACGAGAAAGAAAAAGAACGCACAAAGAAAATATCTATTGTTCAAAATGTGTGTTGCAAACAGTTTTCTGGATATAATTTTATGGGATCTGAAATGAGAGATGATGAATGTAATACTAAGGTTGTAAATAAATTCTCCAGGCTGAACCATCTTGCAATCAATGTTTCGAAGTTGAAAATTCTTATCTCGAAATCATCCGGGGTTAATACATATCTTGCTGAACGACTTACCTAGTCCACAACCCTTCAGGCAATTGAATCTTTCTATATACATAGTCGCACTAAAATCACCAGAAGTTACGCAAAAAACATCAGTCCCACGAACCTGAAAATATACATTTTTCATTTTATAATTCTGTGGGAAACTCATTGTCTTTGGAAATTAAAATGGCTTGTGAAATTCAGTTTACTTACAGGGCATCGCCGTGCACAAGTGATAGAGGAATGAACCTAAAAGAAAAATTATTTCGAATATTATAAGTACTGTTTATCAAAGCTTCTTTGGTTTGATTATTTTTGATCACACACAGATGACATTATTTGTTATCGAAATGAGAAATATAGGAGTTAAAGTAACTGTTCTGATGGAGGTCAAACTTACAGGTTCCACACCATTGCCGAAGTGATGCTAGAAAAACGATCATGATAATTAGTTGGAGTACCATATCGAAGTTTCTATTGTTTTCAAATATCTTATGTTTGAATAGAAATTCCCTAAAATCAAATATTCGTTTAGTTACATACATTAACAATGAATGCACTATTGTCTTCAGAAAAGTTTTGAGATAGGGTAAGAATAATTCGAAAACATTTTTGGGGTAAATTTTTTCAGTTTTCACATTCTTCCTGGTTTTTGAAGTGAAACCTGGCAAAATAATTTGAAAAAGGAGTCCATTATCTCAATTTTAGTTCAGTTTCACAAATAAAAATTTCCTAAAACTTGTTAGAACCCTATCTCAAAACGTTGATGCATAATTTTGCATTGTATCACACTAACTACCCATGTTGTTTATACAAGAAATAAAATTTTCTTGGTCATGATTATGGTAATTCTTAAAATACAGACGCTGTCTTCATAATGGATGAGATGTGATCTCCTACATTTCTCATCATGAATTCGTGCGGCTTCTGGAATAATAATCAAATTTATTCTAATACACCTATATTCATCATGATACTAGGACCCATAGTATATCTCCATTGCTTATGACACTCGGCGAGTTAAGATGAAATTTGCTCTAGAAGCGGTTTCCGTAAGTCCCAAACTCAAAAACACCCCTTAGACTTTTCTCCAACCTAAAGAGCCGACCGTGAATCAAAAAAATAATAGAAACTCAAAAGCCACACCCAGGACGCTAATATACCTTATTACCACATTTGCTATGCAAATCAATATATATCAAATTTAGTCTTTCATATCGATACAATATTTTCCTCAGATTCTCATTTTAGTCATCTTGATCAGTTCTAACAGAAGATCCAGTCACAGAACCAATGAGGTTCTGTGAATCGTAGCCTCGAAGATATTCTGTGTTAAGGCGCCAGGCCCTGATGGTATTCCGACAGAGGTGGTAAAGTTGGTAGCAAATGAGTTTCCCTACTTGCTACTCGGCTTGTTTAACTACTGTCTCTCAACTGGTGTTTTTTGTTTAAGGTGGGAGAAGCAGAAGCTTGTTCTGCTTGACAAAGGCAAGGGGACCCTAGTCACGGCATCTCCGCACAGGCCTCTCTGTATGCTCGATATCTTAGGGAAACTATTTGAAGTTTCGCTGCAGGACAGGTTAAGGGCGGCCGTACAGGCAGGAGGGAGCCTAGCTGATAACCAGCACGGCTTTTAACAAGGCAGGTCAACGATGGGAGGGATTCGTGAGGCTCTCCAGGAATCTGACAAGGCTTGGAGTGGAAGTTATCGGACAAGGGATGTCTGCATCATGATAACGTTTGATGTCAAGTATGCATTCAACTTTCTGAGACAGATTGACATTCTTGATGTTATGAGGAAGAAGTTCAAGGTACCTGAGATCTGCTACGTGTTATCAGCAATCATCTCAATGATAGGCAACTAATCTTTGAAACAACTGAAGGTACGCGCTGCGTCAAGGTTATGTTGGGCCTTGTTCAGGATTCAGTTATGGGGCCAGACATGTGCATTCTTGTTTATGATGGGGTCTTGTTATTAGATGGAGTGGAGATGATTGGGTTCGCCGATGATCTTGCGGCAATGATAACTGCCAGGACAGAAGGAGAAGCCAGATTATTGGTACCCATTGTCTCAAGGAAGGTTGAGGATTGGCTGCATAGTCATGGTTTGATACTGGCTGTTAAGAAGACAGAAGTTGTAGTGCCCACTAGGTGGAGAAGCTTTACTTAAATCTTTGAAGCGAATATCGCTGGGCACGGCGGTGAAGCCGTGAATGTACTGAAGTATCTGAGTGCATGGATCGACGAAAAGCTCACTTTTTGAGTCCACATCAGCAAGGCTGCGCGTAAAGCTGAGACTGGTAGCTATGCTTTCTAGGCTCATGACGAACATTCCTTGCCCAAGGAGTTGCAAGAGGAGGATTCTAATGAGTGTCGCAATCTCTGTCATGCTTTATGTAGCATAAATCTAGGCAGACGCCCTGAGGTTTGACTGTCGCAGGGACAAGTTTTTAGAAGGTTCAGCGTAAACATACGCTCAGGGCAGCTTGTGCCTACAGATCAGTGTCCGGTCCGGCTGTCATGAACATAGCGGGTTTTATCCCAATGATCTTCTAGAAGTCGAGAGAAAAAGAATCTACATGGTAAAGCAACATGATGCAGATGGAAGCATTGCTACTCTTCAGAGGATATCTACTCTCCAACAATGAGAGAAGGAGTGGAGAACAGATTAAAGAGGAAGATGGATATGAGGAGGTGAATTTTTACCTTACCCAGTTCCTTTCTAGTCACGGCCACTTCAACGCTTACCTGTACCGTAGGACCATAAAACCCAGACCTTACTGTGATAACTACCCAAGCAAGGCTGATAATATCAAGCATACGTTCTCCGATTGTGGCAGATGGGGGACTGAAAAGAGGAAGCTGGAGATAGAGGTAAACGCCAACACCACGCTGAATAACAGCCTTCTTCGAGCAGGACGCTGAGGCACGGCGTAGCGGCCTTATTGACAGGGCTCTGAAGTAATGCGATAGGCGGATCAAGGGTTCTGGGTTGGTGTGAAAGGGGGGGGGGGGTTTAGGTCATTAGGAATCTGACACTACCCAGTACCATCATGGGCGTCTAATGAAAGATTTCCCCTCTTACTTTATAAAAAAAACTGCAGCAACCCATTGGACTCAACAAATCTTCGAAATATTTTCAGATGATTAAGACCAGATATAAATTTTTCCATGAAAACCATAAGTGAAGCTTTCTGTAAAGAAAGACCGCCTTTCTCTTTCCCTGAGATCCGAACCCAGGACTTTCCATTTCCCGGGCGAACCCCGTATCAACTGAGTTAAGAAAGAGTCGCATCGGATCCTCTCGAGATGAGCAATTTCACTTCTAGAGCAAAGCTGATGTACTTCAAATTTTAAGAGTTTACAAGCAACCGATTTGTGGGAGTGACATTTTGGGTTATTAAAAAAACTTCACAAAAAAAAAATCTACTGCTACACAACTTACTCATTCCACAATGCTGGAAGCAGTCGAGTACCTCTTCGTAAAAACTTCCATAAATAAAACCATTGGTCCAGTAGTCTGGAAAGACATTGTTTTCGTTTATGGGGTTTGAAAAAACCAATCTTTCTTGGTATAGAGGAAACAGGAAAACTATTCATACTCACAGGGCATTGTCTTGCACACGTAATGATGGGATGATTCTATGAATAATATCATTCGAATCAGTTTGAAAATTATCCGATGAAGTTTAAATAGTTTAATATTTTACAATTACACAATTCGAAGAATTTCTCTCGAGCGTTCTATTCTACTGTAAAAAATATACTTCAAGTAATTTATAAGAATTTATTTTATTGTTCAAAGTTCGGTGAAAAAAATTGGCAAAACACTTCATACAAAGGATAAAGATTTTCTGCATTATATATAATAAAGGAATTTAAAACATCTGCCTAGATTAAAGTAACACTCACAATATGCGGGAACTCGTAAGAAATCTGCAAAAAAATATAATCTTAATTAGTACAGATTCTATATTCCTCAAAGTTTGTATAGCTTGATCATTTGCAAATGCACACACCTGCGTTCGAATAGAACAATGGTCAAATTTGGTCAGATCTTGCCAACTATAGCGAACTTCTAGAAACTGATGCGAAAATAGTTTAACTGTCGCAGATATTTTATACCACTATTCAAGTGAGTTCGACAATATACGGAGACTAACAACCACATCTGATGATAATTTTCAAGTTTTCCAATCATTATGGATAGGTTCTGTTAAGAGTATGTCGGAAGCGTCCTCGAGTTGGGGATAAGATATTCCTGTACCAAGGGTTTATGCTGAATTCGATTATCAAACTTAAAAAGTGGTCGAGAAGAATCGTCCAGGATGATTTCTTAATCTCCAAGTCAAGGGATGGAATACCGCGAGCACTAAAGTGGTCGTATGTAATCGAGTTGAGGGACTCAGCTATGCTGATGTTCTAAAAAACCCATAAAAATGGAAGTTGAACCAAACATAATTAGCGTAATGATCCAGGTTTTCGAGCTTCCAATTCCATTTTTTTCTATTCTAAAAGCCTACTTCAGGAATCCTCACGACTTCATAAATTCTTACTTTCTCAGAAAGTGTTTAGCAGATCAAAGATGGGCGGAAAGCCCCAATAGGGTGCTTCTCCAGCGCTCAGACTATGGGGCTTATCGTGCCACACCCTTACTTGTCCCATCCAGTCGTTGACAAGGGACCTCTTAACGAAGCCTGGAATGTCAGCCACTGCTCGCCTTGCTATGTCCTCAGGTTTATTATACTGATTCCTTAGGGTTTGCTGCCTGAGCCTGGCTAAATTTAGACATCACCACAGGATGGATGTTTCGTTATCTATGCCGCATTCCCCGCACTCTGTCGTGGAATTCGAAACCATTTTGTGCCAACCTTAGATTTCTCTCGGGTAACCTCGGGATTTTCCTGTCTCTGTTCTCTGTCTTGGTCCAGTTTTTTATGACTATTCCGATGCAATGCGATGATTCCAGTGTGACCAGGGAACCACATAAGGGTGACGTTATTCTTCTCTGTCAGTCGGTGCTACGCCTTTTTGCATCACTAGACCAGCTCTGATACTATGCCTGGTTTTTCAAAAGTAGTTGATGTCGCATGGCTATATGTCTGTGTACCAGATTTTCACCTAGAGGAAAGGGTTGCTATTTGCTCTCCAGCTCTTGGTAGTCGGCCCATTGCATGAGCCACTCCGGCAAATATCCTGATGTGTAGAAGTTTTTTTATAGATCATGAACCCTTTCGCTATCATGACCGTAGTCCTCATTTCCCTCGTGAACGGTGTGGCTGGTGCTGGCCCACGGATTTGGGGGAAGGAGGCAAAGAAACATTATGGAGACCGATTAGCTGGGGGAGAGCTTATGTAAGCAAATGTTCGGCAAAGGAGTGGGAGACGGGGAGACGGAAGATGAACGAAGCACGAGATTGGATGCCAAAACCGAAGCGAAGCAGTCCGTGGTCGCCGTGGATGAGCATAGAGAAAAAGAGCTCGCGAATCTCAATAAGATGGAGAAGGTCCTTAACAAGATGGCCAGTTACTGCAGGTCGTATAAAAATATGTACATGGCGATCCGAAAAGGAATGAAAAGAGCAGTATATACCCTACAAATAATGAAATATGATCGAGGGTGGAGGTGGAGCATCGAATCGTCTCACAGATACTTCCTCTGCAAAAAAATCGTTGAGGAGAGAAGGGAGGAGAAAGTTGCCGCAGCACTGGCAGCCACTGTGAGTCACGCACATCAGGGGTCTAAGCAGGGTACTGAGACGGGAGAAGATGCCAGGAGAACTCTCGCCTCAACACAAAGGAAAAGGCAGAGAGGAGCCACCACGAGTCCCCCAGACTCCAGCGTGAAGAGGCCAGCTCTAAAGAAGTCGAAAGCTCGTCCCGAGGCAGTCTTGCTAAAGCCGTCCGAGGGTTCGAGCTGTGCTTAGGTCCTCCGGAATATCAAGACGACGGTGGAACTGAACCACCTCGGTGTCGAAATCAAGGGTGTTCGAGGAACCAGGGATGAAGACATCCAGTTTGAAGTAGGGAGCGAGCCAGATGGCAGAGCGAAACTGTCGTCTGCAATGAGGGAGGCTGTTGGCAAAGGTGGAAGAGTCCTTGAACTAGTTCCCCGTGTCGAGGTTGAGATTCTTGACCCCGACGAGCTGACCGAAGGTGGAGACGTCGAAGAGGTGATGAAGAAGCATTCTGGTTCTTCGCTGAGTTGGACGAGGACTTGGCTGGAAGGCTGGCACGCACAGAGCACCTCAAAGTTGGGTGGGTGTCCTGTCGTGTCAGAAAGGAGGTAGAAATGACTCGGTGCTACCGCTGTCATGGGTATGGCCATACGGCAGCGGGCTGCACCGGGCCTGGCAGAAAGGCGTGTTGCTGGAGGTGCGGCAAAGAGAAAGAATACGACTTTTTAGGTTGGGCCATTAGGAAATCGTGCACGTGAGACGTTTGGACGTCAAATTTCAAGTGATAACGAGTAGAGATTTGCGAGGACCGAATTTCGAGGAATTTTGAAATTTATACTTAGAAGAAAATGACATCTAGCGGGGTGCTCCCGTTTTCCCAGTTAGATCACCTCGCTCAGAGTAAATGTATACCTTCCCAAAAAAAGCAAAGCTTAAAAAATTCGCAGTTTGCCAAAATTTTATTGCAGCATAAGCATAAGTATGAGGCTCTGCAACTAAAATTTCCTCAAGCATGGAGTGATATTAAGTGGATGTAGTTCTTCTGAACTTTTTGTGCAGAAATCTTTAACTATAAATTTTCTACTTCCAAAATTCTTAAAGTTACCAGTTTTTTTATAAAGAGTAATTTTCTCAATCTTATGAATATAACAATCATAATAAGAATAATCGAAGATTTTTCAAAAGATTTTCGTTTCTCAAGAATTGTTTTGAAGATTTCAAGGTATGTCTAATGTGTTTCGAGGATTCGAAGCAACTTCAAGTGATCCCAACTATTTAGGTATAATCAAGTAACCCGACCAGGTTATGAGAGATATTTCAAAGATTCCCGGCCGTGGATCTATTCTCTGAACATAAGCCTTGAAATCCTTTAAATTGTACTTCATCACATAAAACATCTTAACACCACACTAAAAACTTACCAGTAATTTTCCTTTTTTTTAACACGATGCGCTAGAAACCTATTTATTTTACGCTTTCGTTGCGTAGAAAAAGGCTTTCCGATTCAACATTTTTCGCAAAAGGGTCAGTTTTTTATAATTGACTGCTCCGGCCCTTTAAATCCGCCATTTTTTTACGTCTATGTCTTAATCCTAGAGGTGGCCTTATAGTCGAGCGGGAAATGTTCAAATTCCTTGTTCTTTTTGCTTTATCGGATATTCTCACTTTGATAGCATAAATTCGTCACCTTGAATATTTTCACTTCTGATAGCATATATTAGATACCTTGACTAAGAAAATCGGGCAGGTTGTTGTCTATGAAATTTTTTGTGCGGCGTTTGGTTACGATGAGATAAATCGTATTCTGAAAATTTTTTTTCGGCCTTTCCTAGATTGCAAACATAGATTATTCATTTACATACACGATCACAAAATTAACATTATAATAATTTACATTATCAAATCATAAAATTTGCCATTTACATATATTTATTAACTTATTTCTCGGTTTACTGATTTTTTTAACTGATAATCAAGTGATGAAGAAACCGTTACACGGTAATGACAAATCCTGCAAATGAATTTATAAAATAGTAAAATAAATATTCATTACAAAATGTACAATAAGTATGAAATTTTCAAGAAATTTATATGAAAAAATATATAAATGACATCAAAAATTAAAAGTATTTATAAATAATTGGAAAAATAAGATACTTTTTGCCAATAAAGTAAATAGGTATCGATGGATCAATATTTGCACAATTATCTATGATTTATATTCATAAATAAATAAAAAATATTAAGGATTTTATAGCAATACAAATTATATAATAATTTAATTGAAATAATATTCAAAACCGTATACGTAATACGTATCAATGAAAAATGATCGAAATGGATTATAAAGATGATGAATTTAAAAAGAAAAAGATTAATTTTCGAAAAAAATTATTATCAGTAATAATTGGAATAAAGCATTTGCATTATGGAATGATTAAATGAAAAAATTGAATACTATCTGCTAATGAAGTAAACACGTATCGATGGATCAATATTTGTATGATTGTTTATGATTCATATCGATGAATGAATCGGAAGTATTCAGAATTATATAACAATACAAAATATATAATAATTTAATAATAATATTATATAAAACCTATATGTATATATAATCAATTACAATAATATGTATCAATAAAAAAATATCAAAATCCATTATTGAAATGATATAATCAAAAAAGAAAAAGGGTAATTATCGAAAAAAATTATTAGCAGTTATAATTGGAATAAAGCATTTGCAAAATGGAATGATTGAATGACAATTCATGAACATGAATTCATAAAATAGTGAAATGAATATTCACCACATAATGTAAAATAAAATAATACCTGCAAATAAAGTAAACAGATATCGAAGGATCAATATTAACTTTGTGTTTATTAGGACTGTTACGTCGATTTATTCGGTCGATCAATATTTGTATAATTATCTATGATTTATATTCATAAATAAATAATAAATATGGAGAATTTGATAGCAATACAAATAATATATTAATTTATTTAAAACTATATTTAAAACCTATAT
>WSXT02117472.1:0-11032 GCA_011762715.2 Neuroterus valhalla | reverse complement strand
GGGGGGTCGAAAAATTGACAGTCGTTTCACTTTCAGGAGAAAAGATGGATTCGGAACAAAACGGATTGCAGATAATATAAAACCCAAACAAGATTTCATTTTTTTTTATGGTTGAGAAAGTATTAGAATCTTCTGGAATTTCACATCTTGAATTTTCACGAAAAAATGGACGGATCAAATCGGCCTTTGATACACCTGTTGATTGGTCAAAAAGAAAGGAAGAGTTCGTTAGCCATTTATTTTGGATGAAAACTCAAAAAGTGTGAGCATTTCCAACATTTTTGAAACCCTTTTTTCGAGATTAAATAATTCTATGCACGGTTCTTCGTAGCGTTTTCGAAATTCGAAAATACACAAAAAAATGGAGATTACACGCGAAATAACACACGCTATAGAAAAAATTAAGATGAAGAAAAACATTGCTTTTTGAGTGCCGTATGAGATTATCATAACGAAATTTCGAATTTCTTAGAAAAATGAAGAATTCAAACTTCTACCGTACAGCACATAATGGAAAATGAAAGATTTGATTATATTCTCATCATTTATGATTGAGAAAGCATTAGCATCACCCGAAATTCATGTTTCGGGCGATGGTTTCTGTCTGTGTGTACGTCCTTCTGTAAACATAATAAGTTACCAAAAAAATTAACGTATCAAATCGGTCTTTGATACACTTTCTTGTATAATAAACAGCTCTTTTGATTTTTTTTGTTGAGGTATCTTAGATAATGAACTTACATATAAAAAGTTCCGTCAAAAGTCGAGCGCGAAGCGCGAGTGCTACGATGAGAATGTGTACCTCAAAGCCAACAGAGCTATGGGAGATGTAATCTTCATCTATACCTAATTACAGCATAAATTAAAAATATAAGGTTGCATTGGTTACCTGGGATCTGAAAGAGATTGATTTGTTTAATTCATTTTCAAATCTGCACATCCACTCGTTAAAATTTTCAATTGAAAGGCTTTCAGAATTGTAATGGATTATTATCAGCCTGAATTTGAGGCTCATTTTCGTCCAAGATTAAGTTATTCGTTCTGGAGTTAGATTGAATTCCGGGTTCTGTTATTATTATCCTCGTGAGCCAGCTTCTCAGGAACCACATATAACCTAAAAATCTCAAATGTGACAATAAAATGACATCGCATTTCAGCCATTACTCGATAATTAAAGCATTCATCAATATCAGCAATCATCACACACATTCGACCAAGAAAAAGATGTTAGCAAAATCTTATACTTACAGCGTCAAACAAACATCGCATGAAAGTTCTTCTTCTTTTTCCAAGGTACAAATCAAACGGCTTGCCAGCCTGTCAACGGCATATTTGCACTAGAGTTTGCGCGATCTACGTAAATCGAAATGCGCTTGCGCAGCTGAATATGATTACCTTCGAAAATGCATACCCAACTAAATAGTTGAATTTTCACACGGGGAAAATTAATTGTCATTCAAACTGTTCAATCTTTTAATTGAAAAATGTGAGGATTCTACCAAAAGATATACATCTTGGGAACAAAACGACGAATGTTCTACCGAGGATACAATTTTTTAAACAACAATGGACTTTATACTATAATTAATTGAACCTCAAACTACAAAATCGTATTTTTAATTTTAGAAAGACAAGAATTTTGACTTAATAGTTATATTTCGAACCAAAAAACACTAATTTTCAACAAAATACCAAACTTGCAACAAGAGAAAAAAATTCAACTAGTATAACAAATTTAAACGAAATGAATGTTTTTGTTGAAGTTTCAAGGAGAAAGGTGAAATCATACTACAAGGAATAATTTTGTACCAAAAAGATAAATCCTTAACGAACATCATTATTTTTAACCAGATTGTTGAACCTTGAACTAAGAAAGTTTATTTTCCAACCCAAAAGATTACTTTTCAGGAGAATAATTTTCGAATTTATAACATAAGACGAATCGCGAACATAAAATATAATTTCCAATTAAAAAGTTCAATCTTTAACTGATAAATGAAGATTTTCAAATCATTATTAAACATTTTTTCCTGAAAATGGGATAGTGGAATTTCTAGTCGAACAAATTAACCAAGAAATAATATTTCCAACCGAAGAATATCAAATAAATAAGCTTCTAAAATACCAAACTTACCCTCATAATCGCCCTTCAAAGCTACACAGCAATAAACAATTTCTGATACATCATGAAAAACTGCGATTTGATTTGAATAAATCAATATAATCATGATTCATAACTATTAAGGATTGCTCTTCATTTCCTTTTGAGAGCAAAGTGATGAAATAATAATAATAATAATAATAATAATAATAATAATAATAATAATAATAATGATAATAAAAAAAAAACATTTCAGTTGAAGATCCAGAAGAATGAATGTTACAACGATACCTTTCGAATTCTTGACCAACAAGATGGATTAGAAAAAAAAGTTGATTTTTTAACAAAATTATCAAACTTTCAACAAAACGGATCAACTTTTAGATGAACAGATGAATTTTTGACCATAAAGTCAAATTTTTAACAAATACGATCAATTTTCTAGAGAACGGAAAAATATGTAACACGACAGTCGGATTTTATACAAAAACGGTGACTTCATAAAAAAATTATTTAGCAAAAAATAATCCAACTTTCAACGAAATAATTGAGCCCCCAAGAAGATGAAGGAATTTCTAACAAATAGGTGAATTTCCAAGCTACAAAGATGAATTTCGAAATAACAGATTATTATAATTCTGATAAAAGAATAATTTTGAATGAAATTCATGAATTTTTTATCAAGTTTGCAAAAAATTTTACTTATAAAGGATGAGTTTTCAACGAGAAATGGAATACACTGCAACCTCAATCTCATTCCACCCGAACTCGCGCCTTCCTCGAAATGCGTTCGAGGACGAGAAGGTGCAGGGAGTTTGGAGATGGGCGCTCTCCTCGCTTTATTTTCCGCCACTGCCGTGCATTGAAAGTGGACAGTAGCACCCTAGCATAGATTTTCCCAACTGCGCTCCAGTTGGCGTCAGTTATTCGCGTGTATTCGACCCTGAATGCTTACGTTTCAGCTCACTCGATTTCGTTCCAAGGCCGTCGATACCCAAGCCCGAAACCGGAATGAGATTGAGTTTGTAGTGTACTTCCTGGGTCAATATTCTGTGATGTATGCTAAAATTTTGACCGCTTCAGAATTACAGGTGGCGTCATGCAATTATATGGTTCCCAATAGTGCACCAAAAAAAGATATACTAATTCAGTAAAATTCACTTTTCTACAGGACAAGTTGTTTGCACTCCATTCATAAAAAACCATAATAGAAATGAATATCATATTTGCGCTGCACGAGACACGCAATGAGAATGTATTCGTTGAATCTGGAGAAGCTTTAACAGAAGAGAATTCACGATCATCGAAATAAAGTAGTAAATTCTATCATTGTAATATTCTATTAGAGGAATATTAGATAATTTCTGAAAATTCTTTGAAAACTGGTTATGAATGCAGTGAGATGTGAATGAAATATCATTCGAAATAAAATAAAATGGCACTTTGAAGATAAAGGTTTCCGAGTTTGAATATTAATATAAAACTTTCAATATTTTATTTCAGCTAGCGCAATATTTTCAAACATCATTCCTCGAGAATAAATTTTACAATATATATCTTACACATAAAAACAAAAGTAAATTCCAAGGATGAACAAATCTTCCATGAAAAAGCAAATAGACAATAAATGTTTCGAAATAAAAGAAGAAAATTATGTAAAAAGATCTGCCCACTGCGCGAGTATATTCTCATGCCGCTACATTTTTATTGATAAAAAAAATTCTTAAGAGATGTTAAACAAATATTCTTATCTTCTTCTTGTAAACGCTAATAAATTTTTACATTCAAACTTGAAACTAGAAGCTGAACAAGCCATGTCTAATAAAAAAGGAATAAAATTTTTGTAACTTTGAAAACTTATGCAATTTGAAAAAATTATCTTGTGCAAAATTTGTTAAACACCTTCATACACTGCAAACTCAATCTCATTCCACCCGAAATCGCACCTTCCTCGAAATGCGCTCGTTCACGAGAAGGTGCGGTGTTTCGGAGAGGGGCGCTCTTCTCGCTACATATTCCGCCACTGCCGTGCATTGAAAGTGGGCAGTAGTACCCTAGCATAGATTTCTGCAACTGCGCTTCAGTTGGCGCCAGTTATTTGCGTGTATTCATCCCTGACTGTTTACGTTTCAGCTCACTCAATCTCGTTCCAAGGCCGTCGATACCCAAGCCCAAAACCGAAATGAGATTCAGTTTGCAATGTACTTCTTGGGTCAATATTCTGTGATGTCTGCTGAAACTTTCAATGCTTCATTTCCAATGTTATAAATTTAAACAAAATTATTTCTTATAATCGATCCTAAAAAAGAACATTATAAGTTTCAAAATTATTTCATTTTTATTTACATTGTATTCTTTCTTTCTAGGATTTACTTGTCAATGAAGGATGGATTCATTACAAATTTGGTATTTGTGTTTAATTTCTCCATAGGTCATTTTTTTCAAAATAAGAACAATTGGTTGGGAGCTGTTTTAATACTGCAGATTTTCAGGCAAATGAAAACGAAAAGAACAAAAAATGTTCATCAAAAAAAAATCTACAAATCGACTGTTGATCATTTTTTGATGAGACGTATAGTTTTCGTTTTAATGACGATATTGCACCCACAAAAATTAGAAAATACCATTTCCCAGCTAAACAATAATAGGCAAAAAGAAATGTTACATAGACGAATTGTTCATCCCAAAAAGATCTACAAGTTTCATATGAAGTATTTTACAATAAGACGTCCATTTTCTGTTTAAATCGTGACAATGTTTTTTAAACAGTGGAGAATTCAATTTGCTAGCCAAACTATGCGAGATGTAAATATATATATACATCTCCCATAGTTTGGCTAGTGTCCCTTTAGGCCAGTAGAGCCTGAAGTAAAATTCATTTCCAAAAACCTTTCATCAAAAAGAAAAAAAAGTAGAGTGGTCACAGGACCACCGACAGGAGCTTTGCTCTTTCGCGTTGGAAGAAAATCATAAACTTGATTGTTATTTCATTCATCGAGTGGAAGAAAACAGGTATCCTCTCACTTTATGCATACATGCACGCGAGTAAAAGGAATATTGTAGCAGGAAGTATAAAGTTGATCGCATTTGGAGATTCAAATTTTAGAGGATGTTAAATTATTAAAGTTTGTCAGTTTCAAGTGTTATATGTAGATATGAATACACAGACAAATCACTATCAGAACTATTAATTATAAATGCCTTTACTCGCGCGCAAGTGTAAGTCCGTGTAATACACACACGCGGTGCGTCGAATGTTCACCGTGTCCCGAGTAAGAGTGAAGCAGTGTGCTCAGATGGGAAATTGAAGCCAGTGACTAGCAACACCACAATGTGTGTGAGCAACACGGCTCGACGTATGCGCAGAGTCTACTGCACATATTCTACGCCGCCCTCCAGAATGGCAGGGAGGGAGAATGAACGTACTCTAATCCATTTACTGAAGCTTCGCTCGCACAACGAGGTCCTTGTCTTGAAACAAGGTTCAAAGTTGTTACGATAACGATCCTTCAGTCGCGGAAAATCAAATTAAAAGTTAAACCACAAAAAGTTCCCATTTACCTGTGAGCTTGTGAATGATCTACTTGAACAAAAAAAAAAGATGCAATCATGCACAACGAGGTCTTTATCTTTCACGCTGCAGCGTTACTTGATCGGTGACGCTCGATCACCAAACGTACCGTGTCTCGAAACTCCCTTGCTTTCGGGGAACGTCCTTATCGGAGGGACCTCCAGCAAGAAGTGCCCGTAAATCCTGGTACCGCGATCAATATATACCTGCATTGGTCTCGCACTTTTTACAGGTATTCCCGCCTATGCGCGCGCATTTATTGGTCTCACAATTTCTAGAACGATCTCTATACTTCCTTTAATTTTAGATTTTACAATTTCTCCTTTGAGTTATGGGCGTACCTATTTAAATTGTCGCCCGTGCCTTTATGCTAAGAGAATACGTTCGACAATTATTATTATAAAAATTATATTGATATGAGGGTGGACTGCACCGTCTCAATTTTTTTTCTTTTTTCTTTCATTTCATGTCACATTTTTTGTGACGGGGTGTCCCGTTTTTCCCAGTAATGTTGCCACGCTCAGAGTATATGTATACCCTACCCAAAGAAGCAAAGCTTTAAAAACTACAAATCCCGTGTCTGCTTAGCAACAAGACTTTTTTTATTTTGCTTCAGAACCCTTCATATTTTCCAAGACTGTCTTTCAAATAATATTCGCTGCCTGTTTTTTTTACCTGAACTGTCCTAGACATATGAGAGTCTCTAAATTTGTTTTACTTTATAAAAATTTTCTAGACAGTATAAGGCTTCATGCAGTTTTTTTGTACCAAGTATTGAAACATCTTGTAAATATTCAAAGAAGGAGGCTTTTAATTTTTATAACATTTTACTACCCGTCTATTTTTTCTATCAAGCAATAGAGAATACAGTTTGAGAAGGCAATTTACTGATTCTGTTCTCCAAATTTTGCCAAAAGAAGTAAATCTAGGCATGAAAATTGCTTATATACATTCTTCAACAAAAATAAACATTTCTCCACAAAAACGCACCGTTTCCTGAATTTGAATATGGAAACATATTATACGAGTGATGAATAATAATGCAAGGTCTTTTCTGGATGAGAAATGAAAAGAAGAAGTGATGAAATCGCAAAGGTATCTTATCAAACTCTCCTTGAGTCTCAGGGTCCCAGAGTAACTACGATTCTTCTAATTTTGATCAAACATTTATTTCAGATAAAATCCACCCCGGAAGGTTATAAAATATCGAAATACGCAGCACGTAAAAGAGTCAATATATTGACTATGAGCGACCTAATCTTCAGAAAAAATTAAGCTTCTTTTGTCTGCATCGCACTAGTTGTATCCAGCATCAGATTTCTTGCAATGCCTATGATAATCACGACCTAAAAGTAGAAGATATGTCTAATTATTCGATAGTAGTATTTTTAATCAGAAATAACTTCCTTAAAGTAGAAAATACAAACCACAGAGGCCTATTATCAATTGAAACTACTAGAGCTTGTTAAAAATGAGTTTGCTACAGATGAAAAATGTATCATCGACAATAAGGAAGGCTCCCATATTATATTTAAGTATGCTTAAATAGATCGAAAATCTTACCAACGCATTTTAGTCCCTTTTCACAATGGAACAAGCCGGTACAATGTTCATCCAGTTTTCTCTTCCCCATTACGTCGACGGCTCTAGAGATAAGAGCCACACAGATAAAAGCGAAAATAGTAACAAATGAAAGACGCATTTTTTCAACTGAAATTTTCATCAAAAACTGACTAACTCTTATGATCTAGTCGCAGCTTATATACCGACTTTCCACTCATTCCCTCTCTCATATTGATGAGAATTGCTGACGATAAGGACAGACAAGGTTGCTCACACCAGTGGTGTCGCATCCGCGAGACACTCACAATTATTTTTCATGATTATTTATATTATTTGCAATATAGTACTCGCAATATGCAATATAATATAATGCAATATAATGGTTGGATAAGGCTGTCTACTTCTGGAAGATGGGATGATATTGGATCTTCAAGAAGTTGTGAAGGAACATCAACAACGTCATGGCACTTTATTGCTTCATCAGTCTCGGCTTGTTCTTGCACAGCTTCATCCAACTAATATTCATTGTCGACGATTCCTCCCACCGCTTCCACCTCTCGTCTAATCTCCATTGCTCGGTCTTCTGAGATTAGAAGATTATTGCAGATGTTCTTGACCTTTGTGAAGAGACCCTTCACTAAAACTCTCTGTATATGGGGATACTTCTCTGCGAACTTTGTCCTCAAATTGTAGCCCTTTTGGCACTTTGTCTCAAATTTCGCACTTTTGTAATAGAGACTCATCAATCCTCCCATCATTTCGGTTGTCCATATGATGCTTTCCCACGTTATTCCTGATGAAGTGGTCGGCTGCAAATCGCTCGAGCTTACCAAAGCATTTTCAACATTCACAGCTGATGTTGCACTGTATTCCGCGTTCCGCAGATGTCGTTGCTGGAAGAATTGTCGATTGGCGAGATCTGCCTGATGATCGCGCAGCTCACCATGAACATCGTCCCGCATGCTGTGGCCCCCAGCAGTGGCTCCAGGGGCGCCTCGACGATTCACGGGAAGCGGCAAGCGGTTCAATATAATTATATAACTCTTCATCATAATTGAGGTTTATGGTGTTCCTTTTAGTCCCCCCCCCCCCTTCGTTTTTTGTCTATCTGGCATGGGAAACCCTATCAGCAGCAATGCTATGGCGAACGTATCCATCAAAGTCATTAGAGGAAAATTCAAGCCCTACCGCGACAAAAATGCGAGAACACCATCTGTAAGGTTGTTGGTTATGGAATAATTATTTATACTCTCTGCCTCTTATGGGGAGTGAGAGTCTATACGCAAACACTCCTGTCCTCGATATCTATAAATCTCTCATATACATAACCTCTCCAGAGTGTGAGGCAGAAATCGAACCCGCAACCAGACGGAATGGGTCTAAAGCTCATGCCTCAGTCCCACGCTCACCTGACCACCCCCAGGAAGGTTAATATTATTATCATTATTACTATCATTATTATCATTATTATTATTATGATAATAATGGTGTGTAATCACAAGTCACGGACTTGGTCAAGAGTTTGATGAAGTCAAGATGTTGATAATTTTCAAATATAAAAACAAAGTTCCAAATTTGTTGCGCAGATATTTTGGCAGGCACACAATAAAGTTTTCAGTGTGATATAAACTTCATCTCGTTATGATGTTGTTATTACACAGCCGCAGAGATTGCTGAAGGTCACTGATTGCTTCACCTCTGGGTGCTTTCTCAGAGATACCAACTGTTACTCCATAAAGTTTTAGTCGCAGCTTCTCTAATGGTCGACAAAATTCCTAACAATGCGACAGGTATTCAATAAAACCGGTTCTTGAGCCGCTGCCAGTACCTTACTGACTCATAGACGTTCGAGATGTTCAGTGCATCTTGCGTGTATATTGCCTGTAGCCGATATCACGATAAGATGAATGGAGGCATGTTTCACATTGCTCTATATCGTCTTCACTTCATGCCTCAGCTCATCTTCTTATGAATCTTGGTCACATAAGATGCCTGCAGATGTCGGTTAAGTGGACAAGCAATGTCGATGATAGAAAGTTTCCCGCTACCTTTTTCATGAACCACGATGTCTGGCCGATTGGCTCGGATATAATGATCCGTCTGGGTAGTAACATGCCAATATAAGATGCGATCGTCGTTCTCCAAAACTTGAACTGGAATGTATCTGTAGAAAGGTATCCATATCGTAAGAAGTCCTAGGTTTAGGGCAAGTTGTTGATGTATAATACGAGCTAAATTATTATTTCTGTACGTGTACTCCCTCTGAGCCATATCGCGACAGTCATCAATAATGTGCTCGACGGGTTCGCTCATATCTCAACACAAGCGGCATCTGTGAACTATGTCTTGGTATAAATCACGCTTGCCATAATTTCTGGTGACGACAACCCTGTCTTGAATCCTTCTGTTACCGAGAACAGGACGCCTTTTTTCAACCAAATATTGGATGCCTCTTCATCCACTTCATATTGATCTAAG
Organism: Neuroterus valhalla; assembly: GCA_011762715.2. Classification (NCBI taxonomy): domain Eukaryota; kingdom Metazoa; phylum Arthropoda; class Insecta; order Hymenoptera; family Cynipidae; genus Neuroterus; species Neuroterus valhalla. Next base: position 1,319 of record WSXT02117472.1, on the reverse strand, counting down.
CTTCTAGGGTGCTCGGCGTGGATAGCTTTTTGTCTCCATTGCGTTTCCAATTCCTCTCTGGTTTCTTCCCTGATATTCACAGATGGTATTGTAGAGCGCAACATCTCATTTACAGATAAAATAGTCTCGCAACTGTCTAACTTGCGATACACATAGTTGCTGGATATCTACAACGCCCCCATCCCCAATATGTCGTGACAAAACCATCCTTTTAATCGCCGAGTTACTGTGATGCTCCCGGTGCTTTATCATTTTAACATGAATAGTTCTGTTTATCCTATCAAGGTCGGTGTTTGGTCATTTCATAGGCCCAAAAGAGTACGTGAGAACAGGAATAGCATAGGTGTTGATAGCCCTCAATTTGTTGAAAGAGTTGAGAAAACTCGTAAGAACCAATCTGAGTCTTGCAGTGAAAGCAGTCATTAGGGTCTTCTTAACTATCGTATGCTGTATACAATTGGACTGAGGAAAACCCAGGTATTAATATGACTCACCCTCAACAACTGCCTCTATGTGGTCCCCATTCTCGTCACCCAATTCTTTCCGATTGAATTGCACTGTTCTGCATTCATTTAGTTCAAACTCCATGTAGATGTCATTTGAAAACCGTCTAGTGACTTTGATCGCTGGCTGCAGTTTTTGGTTTGAACTATCGTACAACTTGAAGTCATCCATGTACAGAAGCAGGCCCTCTCAACTCAATGTTGGAAATATGAAGAAACACAGCGTCAACAGCGACTTGAACTAAAAGTATCAATGTATCATTTGTTCCGTGTGTGGGTGCTATATATGAGCAGTGTACATGTGAAAAATTTTTTAATTCATGAAATAGCGGGTTAGATACCACTCGTAACTACTTCAAACCTTGTGTTTCGTCCTTCGGAAATTTGTGATGATTCATGTGGCAAGACGAGGGACATCCAGGAACATTAGACCTACGTTTATTTCATTCATCCTTCGTCGGATTTATTCAAAAAAAAATTTGTTGACACTTTCGCTGTTTTGATTTTGAATCACGTTTGCGAAACAAGGATGGTTGCGGACTAGGGCGAGCGGAGTGTGATGTAGCGAGGCTGACACGCAGCGCCAATAGTTGGCCGCAACTCCATGAGACATACTATCAATTGTTTGGCCCAATGGATTTATCGCTAAACAGAACCATAATGCACTGAAGGAGTATCCTTGAAAGATACTCGTCGTGATGCGAATTGGTCTAGTAGTCCTTGGTTGTCCATGATCAATGTACTTGATTTTTGTTTCCCAAAGCATCATCGCTCGACCGAGAAGATCAATGATGCGTGGGCAGATCTTGTATATTT
>WSXT02117450.1:0-11032 GCA_011762715.2 Neuroterus valhalla | reverse complement strand
CGTGGCCATAGGTGTATTTAACTGCGGTTCGACTGGGAGCTTGTGCCATTTTCCAGAATGACAGTTGCTCCCGGGCGAACCCTGCGGTGGTTGTTTAACCAAATTTCAATTTATATTAATATATGTATAGACTGTACGTTGTCACCTCAGAAATATACATATACAGTAGACGTCGCCTCCGAAAACGGAGGTTTTAATGTCGTTTACGTTCCACTCACCCAGATTGATTTGTCTCAAACCTTTCACCACATAGATAGTGGGTGATATTTTCTCCTTAATGAAAAATGGACCTTTATAACATTCAAGCAGTTTCCTTGTTTGGCTCTTGATTTTACTTGATATATCTTTATTCTTAAGCAAAATCTGTTCATTGACTTTATACTCTAACGATTTCTTTCTCAAATTATAATACTTTGCTTGTTTTTCATTCGCTTCGTCCAAATTTTTCTGAACTTCCTCTTTAATTATTTGGAATCGCCTGAGCCTATCTGTCCACTTATCCGTGTCCTGTAACTCTACTTCCTGCGATTCTTCTAGCACTCTTTCCAATGACTGTAACGGTTGTGATTCCCTTCTTAAATTGAGGGAAGCTGGTGTGTATTGTGTTGATGCGTGTTTACATGTATTCATTGCGAACTGATAATCTTCAATATTTTAATCCCATTTTTTATGATCTTCATCTATGTAGGCCCTGATTATCGTTTTTATCGATCTATTGCAACCTTCTATTGGATTCGCTTGTGGATAATACCTAGGTGTTGTAGAATGTGTGATCCCAAACTTTTGAGCTAAATCTCTCATCGCTTCATATATACATTTCTTCCCTTCGTCTGCGCGTAAGCTTCTAGGTGTTCCCCAACGCGATATAATCTTTTCATGAAACTCTGATCCTATTGTTTTTGCGTTCGATTTTTTTATTGGTATTATTTCAACCCACTTTGTAAATAGGTCCACAAACACCAGCAAATACTGATTTCTGGCCTTCGTTATTGGCAATGGACCCATTACATCCGCTGCTACTATTGTCAATGGTTCTTCTATAATTCGTTTACCCATGCAACCTACTTTTCGTTGGTTGAATGGTTTATTTTTCTGACAAATTTCGCATTCCCTAACGTACCTAACTGCGTCCGAGTACATTCCTGGCCAAAATATCCTCTAGTTATTCTCACATACGTTTTTTCAATTCCTAAATGTCCTGATTGTTTTTCATCGTGATTTTCCTTCAATACTTTATCTTTTATTTTTCTCGGTATCGTAAGTTTCTACGCATTTCCTGTAGGGAACAAGTCTGATTTGAAAGGATCAGTTCTTTAAAAATATAATAGACCATTCCTTATTCTCCAATTATTATTTTCCTCCGGTCTTTTCCTAGTCTGACTTATTTTTGTGGAGTACCACTCATCGGTTTTGTCTTTTGTGTCTGTGTCTGGTATTTCTGTAGTGGACGCTAATATTGATGATATCCTTCTATCTGATTCGATTGTTCGCGATAGTGCATCTGGTACGAAATTTTGACATCCTTTCCTGTACACAATTTCGTAATCATATTCCGGTAATTCTAGCGCCCATCTTGCTAATCTTCCTGTAGGGTTTTTCAAATTATGTAGCCATTTTAATGCGATGTGGTCTGTTATCACTGTACATTTATAGCCTTCTAAATAGGGCCTAAATTTACGAATAGCCCATACTACTGCCAGACATTCTTTCTCTGTGGCTGAATATTTTCTCTCTGCTCGATTTGACCCTCTACTCGCGTAAGCTATTATATAATTATTTCCGTCTATATTTTGAGGTAATACCGCCCCTATTCCTGTATTATTCGCGTCAGTTTCTAACTGGGATGGGCAATTGAAGTCTGGACATGCCAGAATAGGAGTTGTTAACAAATTCTTGATGGTTGCCATGGCTTGTTCTTGTTCTGCTGATCATTCCCATTTTTTACCTTTCTTCAACATCTTATTAAGGGGTTCTAATATCTCTGAGAATCGTGGCATGAAACGTCTATATTGGTAAGGCCAAACGGTAGCCTTTTAAACTGAAACGTTCCCTTGCCAGGGACCGTGAATGCCGTTATTTTCTTGGACTCTTCCTCCAAAAGTATTTTATTGTACGCCCATCTTAAATCGATTTTAGATATGTACTTCGCTGATCTCAGCGTATACGGGATCAGGTACAAATATTTCTTAGTAATGTTATTTACTTTCCGGAAGTCTAAACAAAATCTGTATGCACCATCTGGCTTTTTTATCATTACTACTGGGTTCGACCAGTCTGAACTCAGAGGTTTAATAATTCCTTCTTCCAACATCCTATCTACTTTCGGGTTTATCTTTTCTTGAATTTTTTGGCTTACATGATAGTATCTCTGCCTAATCGGGCTGTGATTTTGCACGTCTATCATATGTTTTGTTAAACTTGTTGGTTTCAATTCTTTTTTCCTGTCCGGTATTTTATTTCTTGAGAGTATTTCTAACTTTCCTGCTGGCTGCTCGTTAATTCGACTATACCTTCACATGCTTCTGATGCCAATATTTCCTGTTTCCTTTCTCTGGGTTCCCTTTAAGTAATATTATTCAACCCTATCACTCTGTTTTTGTGGTTATCACAAAAAATTTTGTTTTTCACTTCTATCCTTCCGCTTACCGTTCTATTTTTCCCTATATTTTTTTCCCTAATTTTCATTTTCTCGTGCTAAAAAGGATATGATTTGACTACTATTTGATCTTCTTCCCTACCTAATTCGTCTCCCTCCTGACTAACCTCTGAGTAGAACATTTTCTTTTTTATGTTGGCCCTTCTTAGATATGAATCCGGGAGTCGCATCATTTTTTGTTCTGGAATATTTTCTGAAGTGGAAAAGTTTTTTCCATAGGAATTCAGGTATTCTGGGTTCGGATTATTTGTAGTAATTTCAGGTCTCGTGAAGGAATCGTTTCTTAAATTCATACTTCTTTTTTTTCCAAATTCTCTGTTTTAAAATTAACTACTGCTCCAAATCTTATTTGTTCTCTTTGTAATTTATCATCCCTCTTATCATCTTTATTCCTCTCTATTTCCTTCCCCTTCTTGATTCTGAGTGCCAGCATTTTTCACTAATCCTAACTTCATCTTAGTGAAGGGTTAAGGAAGAGCTGTTGGTTGAGCCTCCATTGAATAGAGAATATGAGGTTTCACCCAAAAGCCACCACATTCCTGTTTCGATATTCATTCCAATTCCTATGTTTTTTAGCATGACATTCCCTATGATTCCCACTGATTTCAATTTTGAGACTAATCTGAATACCATCTTCTTGCCTTCCTGTCCTATTTTTAGGGGAATTTCTGTTTGTCCTACAATATCTACTTCTTGTCCGTTTGCTAACAATTATTTTTTGTAATTTGGTTCAAAAATCTTAGGAGTTGATTCTTTTATTTTTCCCAATAACTCTTTACCTACGTACGAATGTGTCACTCCTGTATCAATTCAAACTCGAAACAATACTCCCTCAAATTCTATTATTAGATGAAACCTTGTTTCATCCTGATTGTCTTCATCAGAATTTAACTTCTCGGGCGATTCTCTAATCAATCATTGGAGGCACTTCCGCCCTTAGTGCCTGCCTGTCGCGTTCCCCTGATAGTCGTGAAATTCTCTCTTAGAATTCCCTATTTTGCCGCATTTGAAGCATTTTAAAGGTTCTCGGGTTTGTATCTCTTTGTTTGGATCCGCCCCACCCTGTGCACTCGAACGGGAGTCTCCCCTTTTCTTTGGTATAAATCCTTCCCTATTATTTCCCTTATTTTGCAAAGTTTGATTCTCGTTACTACCACTCGCGTTGGCTTTCTCTGTTGTTTGTTTTTTTTTTCTGGGAGTGATTCCGTTATTGCTAAAGGTAAATTACTACCATTCTGATAAACGTGTAGCGGAGCAAATAGAAAATTTGACTAATGGTGCCATGGGTTGAATGGGAACTTGTTTCCTCTTCCTCGACCTTTACCGTTCCATCTCCTATTACCACGGTTATTTCAATCTTGATCTCGATAATCTCGACTTACTTGTTGGCCTTGATAATTTTTATCTAATGCCTGATTATTCTGGATCTTGAATTCAATACTTTCCTGATTTTGTTCCGTATTTTCATCAAAATGATTTTTTTGTTGATTGCCGTATCCCTTGTATTTCGTATCCGCAATGTTTAAAATCTGCCCTCTAATTTTGGAATCTAAAATTCCTTCCTCAAATCTCTTCGCTTTCTCAATTAGCGTCTCGAATGTGTCATTACTATCCCGAGGAATGTGCATTTTGTATTCTAGTCTCAAGTTTTTGTACGTCATATTCAATTCCCATTTCAACCTCTCTAAAGGGCTTAATTTTGTAAACAATCCCCTTATTTTTGAAGTAAAAGACTGGATGTCTTCTCCGTCTTCCTGATTACAAAATTTAATCTCGCCCTTTATTTGTTCCCTGAATCTTCTGTCTAAAAACGCTTTTTTTTAATCCTCTTTGAAATGTTGCAAAGTGGCCCAACTATCCTTTCTAACTCTATACCACGCTTTCGCTTCTTCCGATAACAGTGCTTTCAAATTTTGTAAAACATGTTTATCGTTAAGTTCGTATCATTCCTGAAATTCTTTCAATTCTTTTAAAAATTCTGCAGGGCTATCTAATGTATTATTTCTGAATCTAAAAGGCCAATTAGACATTATCTGAAACGGTGTTTGTATCATACACAAAGGGAAATCGTGTGTTGTGATATCTATCTATAACTCTCGTGTTCTCACTTCCTGTTTCCCTGCCATCAAATCCCCTGTGTATGAATTCTTCATTTTCCCTACATAAATTTTGCGAATCTGTCGTTCTGTTTCGTGTCAGGATCTCTATATTTTGCCTTGCATAAGTGTCATTGTCTGTATGTGTTTCCCTGTTGTTATATTCTGGATAACCTCTATCATATGCTTTTTCGTATTTTCTTTTTAACTATTCTAGCAGTTCTCTTTCTTGACGTTCTATTTGTAATCTATCCGTTCTACTATTATAAATTTGTATATTTTCTATACCTACTGTCATGTCCTTTGTTCGTTTGAACCTGTCTTCTACAACTTCGAAATCATTCTCAGAATCTATTTCTTCTCTATCCATCTGGTGCTCCCTAACTTTTAGATTTTTAAATCTTGTTCCTAACGTTAATTCTGTATAGTCATGATTTTTATCCATCCCTGTACTTTCCCGAAAATATCTGCTTTGAACTCCATTTTCCCTATCTATTTCCGGTTCGTTTTCAAAGTGTACTGTATTTTGTGATCTACGTCTCTGGGAATTTTGAACTCTTCTAGTCTTACCTACTCCCGGATCAATTGTTGTTTTATTTTCAAATGAACTATGATCGGGTTTGGATTTCGGATTAAATTCTCCCTTAACCTCTTTGTTTCTTCCCGTAATTTCCGATAACCTTCCCTTATTTTATTCGCATCCTTTTCAAAATACATTAATTCGTCTTCTTCTCTTAAGAACTGTTCATTTTTATCCAAAAAAGAGTCAATTCCGAATGTTTCCTCATTTATTTTCTGTCCTGCCTCAATATTTATTTCAACTCTTGATCTGTTATGGGAATGATTTTGGTTTTCTGTGCTAAATTCAGTGTTTACTACACTTGCTAAATCATCTGATCTTTGTTTTTTATTCACACCCAAATCTATCGTATTATAAAATGGGATTCTATCACTATTCGAATTAAACGGTGTGTTTGGGGGAAGATAATTTGATTGTGGAAATGTTGACTCAAATCTAGCCTGATTTATCCTTTCTGAGGCTTTTACTTCCTCCTTCTGAAAAAAAAGTAATTCATACTAATAGGTTCATACAAGCGAGAGAAACATCTTTATTTGTATTTTGTTCGATTCTTTGACAAGGTATTGAAAACTTTTTCCATACGATTCTTAGGTTAATCTTTTTTCAAGTATATTTTAGGACTTTATGGTAAAAACTTCAACAACTTGTTCATTGGTCGATAATTTCGTCATTAGAGAACGACAATAAGTAGCTGAGCTATTTCAACAACGCGTTGGCAAAAATCCGAAAACTTCAGAAAACTGATAAAAATTTATTGATTACAAAAAAGTCACATACACGCAACATACCACTTATTCATGAAGAAATTTTGGAAGATTTTTGGTTTTCAAATTTGTTCTAATCTAATATGTGATTGTTCAAGTAGTTCTACTACTGATCGTCGTTTCCCATTTAATAAATTAGTATTTAATGATCGAATTATCTAGATTTCCTATGTAGCGAACTTACTATCAATGTATACAAAAAAAGTAACAAATATTTCTATATTTTCCAATTATGCATCGCAAACAGAAAAAAGCAGACGCAGTGATACAACAGTAAAGAGTTATAGTCAATCTAAAATTTGAAGAAAAAAAAAACGAAATATGTGATAGTAAATATTGTTATATTTATTCCAAAATTTACCTTCATAGGATCGGATATCTCCAAACAAATCATCAATTTTCGTAGTCATTTTTCGTTTTTGGGCAGGTTGAATGCTGGCTTCAAGATTTTTTCGTTTTTCCGTCTCAGTTCTTGAAGCAGGTACCTGCAGAAAGGTATCAGAAAATAATAATAATTACATGGTTTCGTGCACATCAATCATATACAACCAAAAAAACAAAAATCTACATGTAAATTAATAATCATTCTGTAAAAAAAAAGAATGAATGAATGAAATGACCCTCAGGCAAACGTTTGATGTTTAAGAATGTTTAAAGAGGAAAATTTGATACTTTTTTATTGTACCATTGATGATGAGGATGGTCTTTCATCTGCAGTTTTTTGCTCGATTGGCTCATTTTTTTCGTCGCTCGAAAAGATGCATGATGTGTTTGGCCTTCACGTGCTTCCAAAGATTCGAAGTATCGCCTTTATACTCTACTTTTTAAGTGCAGAAATTGCAAATGGCTGCAGTTTTTCAATCCTCGATTTTCGAGAAGTACAACCATACTTTGATTGATCCTTTTCGTACGTTTGCACTCATCCTGGAATGGAATTGCCTTTTATATTTTTTAGGTTATATCAATATATTTTTCTTTAATATACAAGTTATTACCAAAACAGCGTTTTGCTTATAAAAAAAAAATTGACATTCGATTTGATTTTAATTTTTACTTACTCGATGGATTTTGATGAAAATCACTTTTCTCTTCGACTTATGAATTCTTCTATTCAACGGCACAATGAACTCATGATAAGGAAAGTTATGAAATGTTACTCGTAAAAATTTCATAGACAGACGTAAAACTAACTGCAAGTTTTGAGGTTTGCCACATTCAACACACGAATAATATATATACTTTTGCAAACCCAGTTGGCAGCCTTGCTCAAGTCAGTGGTGCCAACTTGGGCATGTAAGAGGATTGCGCTTGCCCGGCGCAGCGGTCCTCATTGGCCGCCGTTTGGCGTGTGATTCAAAGTGGGCAAAATTAACTAGTATTGAGAACAAATAGAAAATTATTATAATTCGCACATAAATGTCAGAAATGACGTAATTGATAAAAAAGGTTAGAAATAGAGTAATAATCCGTATATTTTGTAAATAATAGATTATTTTCTTCTGATTATAAAGGTGAACCTATATTTCATTCAAAACAATTTTTTGAAGAAATACTTCTGTATTGCAGCCTAAAAATAGTTGTTCATAATATTTTTCTAAACCTGCTTCATACATTTGGAAAAAATATATCTTCTTACAACCTATAGATGCATGTACAAACCTCATTTCTCAAGAGCAAATCAAGGCACCACGAAACCTTGTCCCGCGGAAAACGCGGTATTCAAATAGGAAATACAATACATAAAGGTTTGTGCATGCATTTATAGGTTGAAATAAGATATATTTATTGCAAATTCATTAAGTAAGTTTCATAAAATATAATAAACAACTATTTCTAGACGGTAATACAGAAGTTTTTTCTCAAAAAAATTGTTTTGAATAAAATATAGGTTCACCTTTGTATTCCGAAGAGAATGATCTATTATTGACCGAATATACGCATTATCATCTTTTTCTAACCTTACTTACAAATTACGTCATTTCTGACATTTATGTGCGAATTATAAGAATTATCTATTTCATTCTCAATAATAGTTCATCTTGCCCGCTTTGAATCACGCGCCAAACGGTGACTAAAAAGGACCGCTGCGCCGGGCAAGCGCAATGGCCTTACAAGCCCAAGTTGGGATCAGTGGCTCAAGTGCAGCCAACTGACTATTAGTTGATATTAGTATATGTTGTTATAAACAAATGTGAAGTATCGACGGATCGATACCGGTAAGAAAAGTATCGATACTCGATAGTATCGACTTCGTAAGTATCGGCATCGAGTATCGAAGTATCGAGTACCGAGTGCCCGATACTCAAAGTATCGAGTAGGTATCGTCCATCACTAGACCAAACTATGTTAGTGATTGAATTCTTGGCCCCGGCCGACTACAACATCAAAGGCAAGGAAACCGAGTTAAAGGAGAGATACAAAGATCTCAGAGAACACCTACAGCGACATCATCAAGGATATTCGGTCAAATTAATTGTTCTTATCATCGGTGCTTTTGGAGGTGCGACACCTTCTTCCCCGTGTACCAAAAATATTCCATGTCATTCGCCGGATGCATGCAAAGATCAGTCATACTTGGGTCGCTCCGTGTCCTAAAGACGACGTCGTTGTGATTCTGTCGTGCATGTGGTAACTCATCTCACGGTCGTGGGACGTGGCCATAGGTGTATATAACCGCGGTTCGATTGGGAGCTTGTGCCATTTTCCTGAATGACAGTTGCCCCCAGGTGGACCCTGCGGTGATTGTTTAACCAAATTTTAATTGATATGTATATTTATTTATTCATTTATTTAAACTTTTAACCAAGTGTTTCGATGCATTCACTCGCAGTATTCTGTTGAAATTATTGTCCCGATCGTCGGTGGTCTCGGCGGTATCAAATTTTCACAGGTTCGGGACCTGAGATTATATTTTCATGGCAGCAAAATGATGAATTACTTGTGGGTAGAATACAGATCTCTGGGTCGCTCCTCATCATACCATATATTCAACAGAAATTTTGATTTTGCAGGTGCACTAGATTCATACCAGCTTCTTCATCGCAACAATCAGAAAATTTGATTTAATATGACAGGCGATTCGGTTGATGAACATAATAATACTCAGAACATGAATAGAAGTGTAGAGATCAGAAATATAGATACAATGAAGAAGTCTGCATTGTGGGACAATCTTAGGCACAAAACAACAAACTCAAAGTTGATTCACGGTAGTATTGAACACGTAGTTAAGAACAAACGAAGATTATCATCAGAAGGCACGTTTGAAAATTTGCAAAGGATGCTTGTAATTAATGCAGCTAATAAATGTAAATATCCCCTCATGAATCCGAAGCAGCTACATGATGACATTACATTTTTTGGTGTACGTAATGTAACCCAATGCGAATTAAATGACTCAAAAATCCTGGAGGTCAAAAGTGTTGTAGAGGCAAAATTAAGAGAGGATATACATGATTTCATTACAAGGCAAGTTTTCATTCATTATTATTGTAGGAACTTCGTGTGCAAATGTTTCCAACGACCCAACCTCTAATGCGTAATTTTTAAATCCCACTTCGTTATATTTTATCAACATTAGTTTCAATTTGTGTTCGAATTCTCGAAGTTTTGATTACAGGAATATGTTTGAATAACTATATCGTTTTTTATTAGTGCAAATTCAACCATTTCAACCTAATGCAGTTTCCGCATGTCTGTGTGAACAATAGTTATTTGTGATGCATGCGTGCGAAATGGGTGATTGCTGCGATTGTGGAACTTGCAGCATGAGCTGAAGGGTAATGCGGCAACTACACGAGTAGCAATGGCCAGTTTACACATGCATAACACGCTATGCCTTGCAATAACCGTCCGAGAAAATGGCTTACCTTTTTTTTACACTTTACTTCCACTGAATTTCGTATCCTTCATGGTGGTTTTCAATCAAATTATATGCAAGAAAAATATATGTATGTCGAAGTGAGCTCGCGCTTCTAAAATTCTTGCAGAGCCTACTGGATTGAAGTACTTTGCACATCATTTAGAGGTATGAAAGTTATTACGGAGGTAAAATGCCGAGGAGGGAAATGGGATTTGGACGCTAAGAATCGGGTTAAACACAATTGGAAAAGTTCATTTGAAATAAAAGTCTGTTTATTGTCACGAACATTTGAAGGCGTCGACCGCCAAGCAACGGGGTCCAGAGGGCAGGAAGTTGTGTTGACCTCGATGACGAGAACAATCAATGAGAACTGATTTCCACACCACCCCTGAGTTAGGCGACGGTATTGTTGAGCTTAAGAGGAGGATAGGGTCTTAAAATGTATTTTGTTGTTGTTGCATTTTCTTATAGTGAAACATTTCAAGAATATTGCTTTCAAATTTCATGTTAATCAGAGCAAAACTCTCAAAGTTATACACCTTTCTGAAACACGAGGACAGCGTTTGTATCATCAGGGCTGATGAAGAAGCAAAACAAGAAAGCAAACATGCTACGATTCAAAGTAGACTTGAAAGAAAAGAAGCTGAAGACAGCAAAATTGCTACGGGAGATGTCATTTATGGAGCTGGAATCGATGATTCAGTGTAATTTAAAAAAATAGATACATTTTTCGCTTTTTTACAGTTTAAAACTTTAAACGCGTTTTTCTCAAAATCATAGTTTTGAAGTCGGTGTTCACTCTTCTGAAAAATCTACCCAATCGATCGTTTTCAAATTTGGTACACACTTTCTAGATACATATTGCTAGGGTCCAACGGTCTTCATTTTTTATTTTTCTGACATTGAGGGTGTTTTCCATTTTCAAAATGGCGAAATTTTTCGTCAAAAATCACATTTTTTACTCCAAACGACCATAAAAATTTGGAAAATAAAAAAAAATCATGAAAATGAAGTTGTTTCGGGTTTCGATCGTGTACAAACTACAAATGTTGTCGACGTTTCGCGAACGTTACA
>WSXT02117439.1:0-11032 GCA_011762715.2 Neuroterus valhalla | reverse complement strand
TATATATTACTTTATTGCATGCTCTCTAAATATGACCATTGTGCATGAAAATTTTCGAGAAATCAAGTGCAGTGCAAGAGATGAAATAGTGCTGGTTAGAGCGAGAGTGGTTTGATCATAAATTGGTGTTATTTTTATTGAATAACGAAAAAGGAAATCGTACAACACGTGTTCACTCAGGGAAAAGGGGAGGTAAAAAGAAGGGGGAATGAAGAAGAGAAAGTAGTGCGTTGGCAGAAAAGCAAGTAAAGGGACGTATTATAGGTTGTTATTAACACCTCTAGCAATGGATAATGACCATAATGTTTCTATGAAATAATCTGAATACTCATATAAGAACCATGGGTTTAAATTTGAATAATTAGGATTTGATAATAAGATAAACATAAATAAAAATACATCAATAAAAGTGAAAAAAAAAATTATGAAGACATAAAAATAAGAAATAAAATTTAAAAAAATAAAATAAAATAGAATAAGTAAATAAATCGAAGAAGAATGAATAATTCAAATAAACAAAAAAAAAGCAGAAAGAAGCTTCGTTGTTCAATTACATTGTTTCACTTGTAAAAGAAGACAGGAGCGATGTGATGAGATATGAACAATCGACTTTTCTTTCCCTCTTCCGTAAAGATAAGAAGTGATAATACAACTGGTTTCTTTTCTTAATAAACTTGCGCAAGTATAAACCATATGCGTTATCGTTTGGAGTCGATTTCCTTTTTGACGATGTTCGATGGGGCGGAGGTTGGATTGTCATGATTGTTATAGATGCAAACGTTTGTAACATGTGCAAAAGTATCATCAGCATCGGGGCTCCTTGTTCAGATGTTCTGTACTTGACCCCTGATGCACTGCCCTAACACATTGCCATGCATAAAAATACAGTGAACCGATGAGGCAGGAAGATGAGAAAAACTGAATTACAATAACGGGCAAAATCGAGAGAGAGGTGATGGAAGTAACAATGTTGTGGCAGGAACCTTAAGAACAGGTAACATAATGACTGAAGATATGTTAAAATAATAAAACAAATCAACTATTCCGTTGACTTATTTCACGCATTACTTATTTCTATTTAAAAAAAGACAGAGGATTTTGGAGGAGGTGTTGATAACTCTAACGCTGCAATAGTTCCGAGTGTTAGCGGAAACACAGTCCCATTAAATGTTCTGGTTGTTGCTGCCGGGGGGGTGTCCTTGGAACTCGGCTACGCGGAATTAATGAAACTAATCACGCAAAACTTAGAACATAACGCGGCTTTGCGGGAAAGTTCAAACGAAATCGTAAAAGGGAAGGAAAATAGCGAAAGATCGGTGATTTCAGTTTCTAATGCGCCCACCAGTGGCAGCACAGAAACTAAAAGTAACGGGAGTACGTTACAAGGAGCTGCAGGAGTATCGGTGAACAATGTGCGAGCGCTACCAGAAACTCAATTAAGACGTTTCCCTCTGCAAAACCCTTCAAACGTTCGAGCTATACAAGAAACGATGGATGTAAGACAAATCATTCGAGAAGAATTGCAAAAATTGTGTCCTCAACAGATTGATGCCTCACGTCAAAATAATAGCACTTCTGATAATCAAGAAAAAGCTGCTTTCAGTTCACCGACCAAAACTGTAACCAAAAGAGACTACAAATTAGGCCCAAGTACTAAATTTGATCATCTCTTGGAATTCTTCACTTCAGAACTAAGAACAATTGACCTGCTCCACGTAATCGATATTTCTTCCAACAAAACCCGTAAACGAGCTACTCAGGCAAAAGCAAGTTTTTCACTTTTGAGACATTCTCATTAATGAAATAGATCCAATTTACCATTCCAAAGTATTGAAATCGAAAGACCTAAAGGAAATTTTGAATTTATTAGAAGAGTTCAAGAGACGTGAATCCAATGTCAGTCGACCCATGGTTTGGAAGAATTTAAACTCGATGGTACATGAAAAAAATCGAGAAGCAGCTTCTCAATTGAGGTACCGGTTTGAAGAGATGATAAGCTTGTATGAGAACTGTCCCGACGCGACTCCGTTGAGAGAGGAGGAAAAGCGTGATGCCTTCTTTAATGCGATACTTCCTGCGGTTCCAGACGTGCAAAACGTGACTTTAACCCCCGATATATATCATTGACAGGCCTTACTTATGATGCGCTAAAATGATATATTTTGACGAAAAAAGCGAGTGGAGCACAGCTGACAAAAGGCAGTGTCCTGATGGCTGGCCAAAGTGTTTTTCGCACATCTCGAAGATGTTACGAGTGTAACGATCTTGGACACATTGCTCGTGGCTGTCCAAGAAAAGGCATAGGGTTGAGAAGATGTTCTAACTGTCAAGAAGTCACAACTCATAAGGCAGCTGAGTGCGATTTAAATGTTGAAAAATGGAATAAGGGGCGTGGCTTTTTTTGCTGAGAGGAGTCGTGGAAATTTTTCTGATCGAGGGCGCGGAATACACGCAAATAATAAGCAAAGTTTTAAACCGCGTGGTCGAAGACAGGGGCATTCCTTCAAAGGACGAGGTCATGGAACATCCTTTCAGAAAAGGGGTGGAGCTGGAAGTTCCCATCATTCCCGTGGTGGAAGAAATAACAGGGGTAGCCAGCAGAAGAATTACTTCAACAATATAAAAGCACATTTGGCTGCGGGAGCAGCGAATGATAAAGGTTCAGAAAATCAAGGTACTATTAAAACCCTTTTCAGTAAAACGAACACTGACGCGCGCGTTACTAACGACGAGTGCAAATCGAGAACAACTTTGGTAGCGGATTCAGGAGCTACTGAACACCTGACCTTCACTAAAGACATGTTGGAAAACTTCAGTGATGTGGGTGTAAATATAAATAAATGTGCGAATGAAAACGAAAGTGCGAACTTGATTACGAATGGTCAAGGCAGCTTGCATTTGTTGACAAATGATAGGGTCCGTGAAACGCATGTTTTGAAAAATATTATTTACTCTAAATCACTTTCCGAAATCTTGCTTTCATTGAGAAAATTCACGAAAGCTGGGTGGAATATTCATCTAGAAAGTCCATATTGGGTCATTAAGTTTGAAATTAATAATAACACAAATTCTAATGACGAGCGAAGGAAAAATTATTATTCTCAGCCATCCCTGCCTCAAGCGCATCACGCTACGGCAACTAAGGAAAGCGAAAATATTGAAGATACGGCTAATGTCTTAATTAACGATGCGAATACACATGAAGATTTTGATAAAGATGCGATTACACAAAATGATAAAGAGTTAGCATTGAATGGAAAAATCGGTGAAAGCCCTAAAGATAAGAATTCAAAGACCGTTGAAACAAGGTAAGAAACGTCAGGAACTTCACATGAAAAGGCCAGTGATGAGTCTAAATTAATTTCAAATTCCGATACGACAATTCTGGACCGTGAAATTGTTAATGTGGGAGAATTGCCTACAACAGATTTGCTTGAATGTGATTCGCTCTTCGCGAATAGTTACGAAGAATTGATTAAAACGAACAGTGCCATTCCCCCTGACACGCCACATCATAACGCTCCATCTGAAAGGTTTAATCAAACAATTCAGAAAAAGATTAGAAGTTTATTGCTTGATTCCAAACTCCCATCTTTCATGTGGGACCTTGCACTTGTTGCATCTATTTATGCTTACAATCGAACTCCTCACAGTTTATTCAATTACGACATTCCTCTTTTGAAATTTCAGCCAAATTTTAAGATTGACATGAACCAATTGAAACGTTTCGGTTGTGTAGCCTTTTGGCGTGTCACGAGAAAACCTGATTCGAAATTTTCCGCTCGAGCCTTGCGAGGTTTTTTGGTAGGGTATACTTCAACGGGCTACCAATTTTGGCACCCGGAGTCAAAGAAATTTTTTGAATCGAGAGACGTCAGATTTCATGAGAAAATGGTATATGGGGATAAGTTTGGCTAGCAGATTCTTATGTGACTAACGAAAAGATAAATTTTGATATAAAAGTGAAGAACAACGGCGTTGAAAATTTAAGAATGGAGGGAGAAACGGAAAACGCCGTATTACTAGTAACGGAGGGAGAAAAGAAGGAAGGCAGAGGAAGGCCGAGAAAACGACAGCTGGATGGAAATGAGAAACTCACAAATGAAAATGCGGAAAGAAAACCAGTTGAAAATCCCCACTGCAGTCGTAGTCGTAAAATTCGTGATACGAGTTCTGCAAATGCAAATTCGACGGTAGGTAATAATGCGATGATATTTACGGAAGTTCAGGGTGAATACGAAGCTACTAAAGATGAGAACACGGAAAAAGTCATGCATGCTTTCTTCGCGAAACTGCATGATGATCCAGTCACTTTTGAAGATGCGATGATGTCAAATGAAAATGACAAATGGAACGATGCGATTTTTGACGAGCTAAACTCCATGAGCAAAAATCAAGTATGGCAACTGGTGGATCGCCCTACTAATGATGCGTTGGGGAAAATGGCGAATGTAGTTGATTCTAGGTGGATTTCCAAGCAAAAAGTTGATTTTTCAGGAAAATGAAAATCCAAAGCACGGCCCGTGATACGCGGTTTTAAAGACAGAAACAATTACGACCCAAAGGGAATGTACGCTTCCGTTCCGCGTTTAGTTTTGGTTCGATTGGTGCTTGCCACAATAAATCACTTAAATCTGGATGTGTGTCAATTAGACGTCAAAACTGCTTTCCTGAATGGAACGATTGAAGAAGATATTTATATGGAGATTCCTAAAGGCCTAAATGTTAGCGAGGAAGTTTTGAATACGAAGGTTTGTAAATTGCAAAAGGCTCTCTACGGTCTTAAAATCAGTCCGAAAAGATGGAACGAGAAGTTCACGGAGGTTGCAAATTCTCTAGGATTGGTTAGTGACGAACATAATCCTTGTTTATTTACTTGGCATTCTGAGAATAAAATTCTGATTTTGATTTTGTACGTAGATGATATGTTGGTTGCGAATAATGATAATGAGAAATTGTCTGATGTAAAATCGTGTTTGAAGGAGGCTTTTTAAATCACTGACCTGGGGGAACCTAAAGAATTTTCGGGATTAGAAATTCAAAAGAATCGTTCAAATAAACGTATGCGAATGACACAAAGAAAGTATATCAATAAAATGTTAAAGAAGTTCGGCTTTGAGAATTCGAATCCTTGTACCACACATATGGTGACGAAACAAGTCCAAAACAAAGAGCGGTAGAAAGTGCGACATGACAGCCTTTTCTGACGCAAGTTTCGCGGACTGTAAGGGCTCAGTGTCAACTTGTGGATTTTTGATTCGATTGTTCGGTGACACTATTGCTTGGAGAAATCAAAAACAAAACTACGTAGCAGTATCAACATGTCAAGCTGAATATGTCGCGATGAGTCCTGCTTGTCAAGAAATTGTTTCTATAAACAAGTCTATAGAAAGAATACTCCGAAGTGATCTCTTTCCGGTTCAGTTGATGTGTGATAATAGAGCGGAAGTGCGCGCGAAAACGAGTGAGGGGAACGAATTGCGACACATGACAGACGTACATGAAGATTATGTAAAAGAATATGTGAAGAAAAACGAGTCACTGTAAAATGTGTTTCTACGAAACAACAATTGGCAGACATTATGAACAAACCCTTGAGCTTTGAAATTCATACCTCGATGAGTAATATAATCATGAACCATGAACGACTCTAGAGATGTGATGAAGATGCGAAGCCATTAGCATTATTGGAATAAACTAATTACTTGTAGATGTTCACAGAGTCCTAATCCCATCATCCGAGGCAGGCGAAAATAGAAAAGAGAAATCCTGCACCCTGACTACATAAATACCTTTGTGATTTGTATCGTATTGCATTGAAAGTAACTTCAGTGAAATTTTTTTTGTTTAACGTTTTGTTTGGAAACTTACTAATGGTAAATAATGTTTCATGTTATGTGTATTGGGCGACCTCAGGAGGGAGTGTTGGGACAGTTATTCGAGGGCGCCCTGTCATGGGCCGGCCCTGCGTAAGCGCTACGCTTTCTCCTTGACAGAGAGGAGCGCAGCTTTTGGGCATCTGATCATTCATTAAGACGTTGAGGACGAGAGTGTTGCTCGGAATAAAGAAAAGTGAAATAAGCTCGCTTCGTGTTTTTCAATCAGTAACTCACCCATAATTTTAACAGAAGAATTTCCAAGTCTTCCAGAGAACCTTCCATATAAGGTAGAGTTACTTTTAAATCTGTTTTTTAAAATAATTTTCTAACCATTTTTGATTTTTTTTATTCTTTCTTGAGCTGTTGTAAATTTCGTGGATCCTTTCTTTAATTAAATTTTCTTTCAACGGAAGTGTATAAATATTTTGTTGCAGTGTAACTTATATATTATCCAAATTCTCTTTTCTGAACATATACATATTACATATATACATATACATATTATGAAGTAACATTCGAAGAACATTTTCTCAAATTTTGGTACAAAAATATGGAGAAATAAGCCGGTGGCAGCAGATTTACGATGACGTCTCTTATTTGCGGTGTTCATCATATCTCAACGTAGAGTTGTATCATCCGATTGGATAAACTTTTTTCATTGAAATATACGTTTTTCTTGGCTCCAACGGTGCCCAATCATGGATTTTCCAATTTTTCAATTTTTTATGGTCGTTCTAAGCGAAAAATGTGATTTTTGACGAAAAATTTCGCCATTTTGTGAGTGTAAAACACCCTTGACGTCGGAAAAATAAAAAATGAAGATCGTTGGACCCTTGAAATATGTATGTAGAAAGTGTGTACCAAATTTGAGAACGATCGGTTCGGTAGTTTTTTCAGGATAGTGAACACCGACTTCGAAACTATGATTTTGAGGAAACGCGTTTGAAGTTTTGAACTGTAAAAAAACGAAAAATGTATTGATTTTTTCTTAATGCACTAAATCATCGATTTCAGCTCTATAAAGGACATCTCCCGTAGCAATTTTGTTGTCTTCAGCTTCTTTTCCTTCAAGTCTACTTTGGATCATAGCATGCCTGCTTTATCGTTTTGCTTCTTTATCAGCCCTGGTGATACGAACGCTGTCCTCGTGTTTCAGAAAGGTGTATAACTTTGAGAGTTTTGCTCCGATTAACTTGAAATTCAAAAGCAATGTTCTTGAAATGTTCCACTACAAGAAATTCCACAAAAAATCAATCCCCCCCCCCTAACTCTACGCATCTGTCTATTGATCCTTTATTCAAACCAATTTTCCGACTAAACAAGTGGTGAAAACCGTAATTCAAATGTCTTCTAGACCATGTAGTTTTTTTGAACCAATTAGTGATCAGATTACTTTCTGGCGTTTTTATAATCTTAAGATCTAAATAGTGTAGGCAATTATTGCTTTCTGTTCCATAAATGAACTGGATGGAATCTTCGATACTATTGGAAATATTTACTTCATCTAAAATTCTATTAGTTAGAATGATCAAAATTATATCATCCACATACCGTTTGTAGAAGATCATACAAGATCGTTTGTACAAGAGCCCATCGGACATCCCGAAGTTTGCTTGTAAAATTTGTTGTAAAAGAGGAAACCAAGTTACTAAAAACAGTTCGAGTGGCAATCAGAATCTCGTATTTTGATATTTTCGTCAAGTTTCTTCCTCTATCCAATCTGCAGCCAAATCTAGAGGAAAATTGTCAAACATTGAGATGACATCCAATGAAATTGATGAGTGAGTTTTTGGCATTATTATGCTTTTCAAACTATCCTCAAATTCCAAATATCTTCAACAATTATGTTTGTGTTTCCAGAAATAGGTTAAGTTTGGAACCAGAACCTCCAGGACTCCTTTCACTATGAGTCCAGCCTTAAGGGTTCCGATCTCTGATTTTCAATTCACTCAGATTGAAGGATTCACAATTAGCAAAGAGATCCTAATAATACAAAATAGATGGAGATAGATAGAGAGGGTGACGTACAAGTTTGTGACGGTGTACAATAGGGATAGAATGGAAAGCAATAAAGGTAGGGTGGAAAAAGTTATAAGCGAAAGAGAGGAGGGAATGGTTGTACTTCGCTTTGGAAGGAAGTCAAAGGTCACGGTTATGAAAAAGGAGGGGGATATTTTAAGGGACTGGATGGTTGATAGAGGGCGGGCGGTTGCGAATGGTATGAAAAGGGGACAAACATAGATAATACACGTTTGTAAGCAAGGTGAGGGCATTAGTGACTATGTGGTTATGAATATGCAAGGGTACGGGAAGACGGAGAGATTCACAGTAGAGGGAAGGATAGAATCGGACCATCAGCCATTAACTTGTGGATAAGAGGGGAAGGTGGCAGAAGGCAAGGAGAAGAAGTTTCAATGGAGGAGAGAGATACGGACAAGGGAAGCTATAGAGGAATACCAGGAGAAGTAAGGAGAATAAGGTTTCGAAGGGAGTTAGTGGAAGATATATGGGAAGACCTTAAAGTTGAGGTGAAAAGATGTGTGCAAAAGAAAAACTTTAGAAAGAAAAAAAAGAGGGGTGGTGAAACCGTCGTGGGATAAAGAATGCAAAAGGATGAAGAGAAGGGTAAAAAAAAGTTCGAAAAATGGAATGAGGGTACCGCGAAGAGAGAGGAGCAAGTAGAAATGAGAAAGGAGTTTAAGATGATGTGTCGAAGGAAAGAGCAACGGAAATAGAAAGATCTGGAAGAGGAGGTGAACAGTGTCAAGACCGAGGAGGATGCTTAGATGATAATTGATAGGTTTAGAAAGCGCGAGGAGGGAATGAGTGATAAGATGATAATTGAGGAGTGGAGAGAGCTCAGACAAACGAAAAAGAGATGAGGAAAGAAGGAGAACGAGGGTAGAAGGGAGGATGGAGTTGAATGAGGAGGAGATATAGATCCAAATGAGAAAGTTAAGGATATCGAATGTAGCGGGCTGTAGATCGGGTGGAAGCACTATCGTCAATATTTATATCAGCACGTAGTAGACAAGAAAATAGCAAAAGGAGAGAGAAGTAGTGAAAGATCTGATCGATAGGTTGTAGGAGGTGTATGAAGAAACGAAGGATAGGGTGAGATGGAGGGACAGGATGTCCGAAGGTTTCTGGATGCATAGGGGGTCGAGGCAGGGGTGCCCACTAAGATAAAGAGGTTAAGAATATACCTAGATAGGAGTCGGTGAGAGTTAGATGCAGAAAACTCTAAGGTTATGGTGTTCAGGAGACGGGGTAGAAGGCTTAAGGGAGGAGATCCTTCACCTGAGTTTCTTATTCGAGAGGAATGGGGGAGTGAATGGTCATATGAAAAAAAGAGTAAGTGAGGAGGAGAGAATGTGTGAATTGTGTAGGGAGGGACATGCAAAGGTGGAACACCGTGTGGAGGAATGCGAGGAGGTGGAAAGGAGTGGAATAAGTATGGTGGTAATATTGCATGAAAGAGGAGATCAAAAGGGTGATTGCTTGGGTAAAGGGGGTGCTGGGTAAGATAGGAAGGAATAAAAGGAAGGAGAAGGAATGGAGAGGGATGTGTGAGGAGGAAGAGAAGTAGATTTAGGATCAATGAAAATGATGTAAGTAGTAGATAAGGAATAGCAAATAAGTCATAGTAGATAAGAATAGGGAGGAACCACGAAGGCAAAGTTGGGCAATGCGAGGCTGGCGAAACGTAGGAAAATGCGTGCAATGCAAAGCGAGGAAGGCATGATTTATATCAAGATTAATGGTTTTGCTGAATTTCATTTATAACTTTCTCGAATCCTTGCAAAAAGTTTTTTAAATGACGAGAAAATTGTATTTCCAATAATGTATTTCCAATTTATGAGAGGAATGTTTTTGAATAATGTATATTTGAAGATTCAATCAGCAGAATCTGTTTGTCGATGATAATTTTGTTTTGCTGCGAATACGAGATCAAGACCAGATTTTTTCCAAAGGAGGAATAAAAATAATGTGGAGGATCTCTACGTGGTTTAGTGTGGTTCGCTGCGGCAACAGAATCCGCGAGAAGGGATAAAATATTCCGCTAGGAAATTAAAATGTCAGCTTTGGAACCTGATTTATTCCATTATACGTATTTTGTTCTTTATTCCTAATATGTCCCCCAGGGCTTACGGGTTTACCGTTTTTGCAATTTCCGACTTCATACATATTTTACATTATTTAATTCTTTTTTACAATAAATTTTATAGGCTAATGCACAAGTACGATTTTAATCCATAAAATAAATAATCCTAAGAGATAACAATTTTGGATAACAATATGTACCATTCATTGCACAAAAAGTTTTCCAATAATTTTAGGAGGTTCAACTCGAAAGGTTCGATATACCGGAAATGTTGGATTTCAATGGAGAAAAGGAATTTTCAACAAGATAGAATACTCCCATGGAAAATAGGTTGGTTTTCATTTATCCCAATTTTCAAACAAAACCATGAATTTTCGACTAAAAGAGTTTTTTCCTCTCGTTATACATTTTGATCAGCATTTTCATGGTGACATTGAGAAGAGGGAAGATGGATTTAAAGTGATGGGGCTAAAGAGAATTTCGAGGGGAACAACAGAGATAATAAGAGGAAATGGAGAAATGAGTATTCGGAACGGTTAACGAGAGGAACTGAAAGCGTAGTAGGAGAAGGAGAGAAGGTACAAGGAACAGAGAAACAAAACTGAAGGAAACATTGTGGGGTTCGAGAAGAAAAGAAACGGATGAAGACAAGGTTGGGATGAGAAACAGAGCAAGCACGGGATGTAAAAGTAGCGTTCTAGAATGTTTTGGGTTAAAAAAGAGTTTCGAGGAAGAAGTAGGGAAATGTGGCGTCCTAATGATGAGTGAGACTTGGGCAAATGAAGAAGATCGGGAGGGCTTAAAATGAATTTTCCAAAAAAAAATACGGCGAATATCAAGAGTGAGAAAGGTCTGTTGGAAGAACTGGAATCAGAGGATAGCGAAACAAAATAAGGGGCGATGATAAGAAAAATTGAAGTGGCAAAGATGAGTTGAGTGATAGTATGCTTTTGCAAGAGAAGAGGGAAAGACGAGGAATGGAGTGTTGTAAAGAAGTGAATAGAGGAAAAAGGATAAGAATCAGTTTTAATTGGAAGTAACATGAATG
>WSXT02117428.1:0-11033 GCA_011762715.2 Neuroterus valhalla | reverse complement strand
TTTTGTAGTTTCGAAGATATCGCGAGTTTAGTTTTGAAAAACGTATTAAAAATATTCGATCCCGGCGTTCGCCTCTTCACTTTCGTAGCAGTATCCCCCCCCCCCCCTTTCCTACTAAGTCGCGAGCTCGCTCGGTTCTGCTTTCCGTCGGTAATGAATTCCAGCTTTAAGTTTTTAATGCTTTAGAATAAGTGGCCGGGAACGAAAAGAGTCCGAGCGCTCGAAAACCCTGAAAAGTATTGTCCAAACTTCTCTAACTATCGAAATGTCGAAATTAAAAAAATGAAAGTAAAAAAAATACGTGCTTGTATAGTACTCTCGCCTGTTTCTCCTATAAAGGACTTGTCTTTTTGAAAATTGAAAATTAGGTCAAACGTGTTTTTGTCGACATTTTTTATTGTTATTGTACGTCTTTTTTGGGGTACATCTCAATTATCATATACTTAAAAACATACCATCATAAATTTGAAGTTCATGTACATGTGTGTACTCACTTATCGTTGAATAATAGAGACAAAACATTTTCTAGACGTCATATAATCGTTTCTCAAAATTTCCTAGTACATAGTAAATCTCAACCTTTTTTCATGAAACGAAATTTTTTCGCTGTTGCTTCTTTCTTTTCTGTTTCACGATTGTTTTCATAAAGATTAGAAAAAAATTGTTGATCCTTGGGACTCAAAAAACGAATCAAATATTCATTCGAATATTAGAACACTGATATATAAAGAAAATATATTGTCGATTAACAAAACTTTATTTTTCAAGAGCGCAAAGAAAACATGTGCATACAAACTGGTACTTGAATAAGTAACAGTTTTGAAGTTAGAATGAAACTGGTAGTAATTGATTGTATTTGTACATTAAATATAAAAAATTGTTTCCACTTATTTAAGGGCGACCGTCGGTTATTGTATTTAAAAATATCACTGAACCTTTTTCACAGTAAAAATTTCAAAACAAAGGGATAAGACGGTTTGTTTACATTTTTTATTACGAAAACGGAGTAAACAAAATAAAGGATGAAACAACTTGCACAGCACAAATTTTCCTATTTTAATTTATGTATTTGCTAATTTACTGGAAACAACGAAATATCCTAAAACATAAAGCAGTCATTTTTCTATTAGATATAAGGGATACTTTTCTTCGTCGAAGACAAGGAAACATGCTTACCGTCAGGTCTCCATTTGCAATTGATTATTATAAAACAATTGGCATTTTTTACTTGTTTCTCCAATTGTGGGCATCGCTAGGGTATAATGCATGTGTATACTAAATTTCAAAAAGTTTCAATAATATTTGTCTGAGTCGAGACGATTTATGTTTCAAAAAATAATTGAATTTGGCAACATTGTTTATCACTCATTCATTTTCATTATCAAAAATATAAATCGAATTGAAAAACTCTAAATAAAGAACAGTTCCATCTTGTCATTATCTACAAGCACGTTTTTTTTTTAATTAAATTTTTTGAATTTCGAAATTTCCTCATCACAAGACGCTTGGACAATACTCTTCAGCGTTTTCGAGCGCTCGAACCCTTTTCGTTTCCGGCCACTCAATTGTAGACCTTCTATTAGATTAAAAATTTTTTTTTCAAAACAAATTTCTTATACCAAACATAAAAATCTGATAGCTCTAAAGACCGGATGTAAGAACAAAATTAAAAGTTCTTTCATAAATATGGACCTGAACCTCATTTAAATTGATTTACTTTCAAATTTTAATGCCCTCAAAGTTTGTTTCAAAAATTTCTAAACTTCAAAGCTTCACAATTTTAGAAGGACATTATAACTTTGTGACTGAATAAAGGAAAGATAAAACTACTAAACTACATAATATATCATTAAAACAAATCTAATACCTTCTCTGATGAGAATGTAAAAAAACATAGAAAATCATTCTTCTAAACAATCCAAGGATTGGAAATTCAAATGCGTCTGATATTGAAGCAGTTCTTGAAGTTAAAATTAACTCAATTTGACAGATTCTAACTTGTAAGGAATAAAAATTATAAAGTATTCAAATCAAGAAGCAGAAGAAATTCCCAAATTTCAAGCCTCCAAATTTAACATGGCTGAAATTTTGAGAGCTTTTATTAAAACAATAACACTTTCAAATTAACTTTTGAAATTCAAGAAATTTGACTTGAAATGTGAAAGTATTCCAATTATGAATCGCTATTTAAATCTGTATCTGAATATAAATTTTGTTTTGTTTTATTTATATTATTTTAATGTTTATATATTTTCTGCATTGAAAAGATGAATACTTGGATCCATTGGGAAAAAATGGATTTCAAATGGAGTTCAAAAATCAGGAAAAGGCTTTCTTCTACTTTTTTCGTATTTAATTCTTTCAATTTTAATTCCGGATAGAAGTATTTTTATGTGTGGTTTTTCATACTTGGTCTTTCCTTATTTTTGAAGTTATTAAGAATTTTTCCCAAAGTTTCGTCATTCCAATTGAATCCTTTTTAAAGTGAATTTCTATTTTTTTATAGAGTTTGCTTCTAAGTCTGATTTACATAATATCTCATTGGATGTAAAGAAACCATTTTATCAGAATTTCCACATTTTTGAGCTGTCTCACGAATTAAATCCATTGATTGCACGCGAGAACGTGTCGCTCTCGTTGAAATGCGAAAAACTATCTGATCCACGTTGCAATTCATTAGAGGTGTAGTGAGGCTTTGTTGGTTCTGCTCTTGTTTCAAGACAGTCTATCGAATACTCGTCCAACTTTTTGCTTCCTGAAAGTCAGATGTACTGAGAAAATTCACACCAACCTAATTCCACGAGCTACATAAACAAGAAAAACAATTTAATTAAACTTCATCCAGATTTGGAATTTCAAATCACAAAACATCCAGAATTGAAAGGATGAATCAAAATTGACCAAGCTGGGGAGCATACATTAAAAAAAAATTCAGAAGTCTTAGGCCTCTACAAAAAAAAAATCACGACCCTAATCAAACTCTGTTTTTCTTTTTTAAAAAATGGAATTATTTTATTTTTATCCCATGGATTATATAATTATTATTATCATTATTTATTATTTATTATTATTTACTATTATTATTATTATTAATATTATTATTATTATTATTCATAACAAATAATTACAAAGTTATCTGATAATTAACATTCTCAACAATTGTCATGTCAAATAAAAAGATGAAATCTCAGGCACTTTAATGTAACATTGTATCCAAGGTTGTTAGCTTTTTAACAGTTACTGTCAGCTGTTATTTCCTTTGAGGGAGAAAGAAAGGAGACTGAAATAATGTATACCCGCCTTGGATCTTTTTTCCTGGCTGTCTGCAATTAAGCTGTGTGCAGACTTCACCTTTATATATCTACTAAAAACTAAAAGCTTGAATCCGTCATTTTGAAGTTCCGAATGAGAACAGAACCTTTTTGTTCGTTATTTAAACTATTTCTTATGTTAAAAGATTGTCGTAAGAATTTGTACTTCAATTAATTTATGAAGTGGTGCGTCATTTATGAATTAATAAATTTTTGAAACATGCGATAATAGCATAAAAAAATCTGCATTGTTTTAGGATTTTAGGATTCGCCCTCAGGGACTTGGAGGAAACATCAATCCTCGTCTAATCGGTTCCTCCTGTAGTACAATTTACACATTCCTGAATTCCTTTTTTGAAAAAAAAATATTTAGAGGTCGCGCATGCCCCATGAAGTATAACACGTATTTCCCATAAGAAAAAAAGACGTTTTTGTAAATTTCAATTAGAATTCCCAATATAAGGTGTGAATCGAGTTCGGAATTCACCATTTATTTTCACAATTAGTCACAGAATGCGAATAAGATTGGTGATATTTGAAAAGTAATAACTTTTCAAATATCACCAATCAGCCCCATAAGCATTAGTGAAGAAATTTGTTTTTCGAGTTTTTGGCGCAATATGAGATTTTTTTGTTGTTTTTTTAACGCAGATTGTTTCAAATACATGAAATACTACTTTATACTAATAATTAGATGTTTATTCAAATTGTTCAAACAATTTATTATTGTTTTTAGAAACTTTCCATTAGAAAAGGGTTAGAAAGTCAATGTTTTTTTCTGAATATCTCAACTTATTCTTAACGTGTCAGTTGAAGCGAGGTAATAATCAATTAAAGTTGACGAAAATAATTGTTTAAACAATTTTTATTATTTATAACAATATCCTCTTAGAATAATGCTACAAAGTTGTGTTTCTTTCTGAAATTTTTAACTTTTTGTCCACATTTCACTTAAAGTAAGTAATTATTTTATTTAATTTAGCAAAAATAATTGTTTAAACAAATTGTAAATCTTCATAGCTATCTCCTTCTAGATTAATAGTTCTACATAGTTGCGGTACAGTAAAGGTTTTTTCTGAATTTTTCAACTTTTTTTTAACGTTTCAGTTGAAGCGAGGTAATAATCAATTAAAGTTGACGAAAATAATTGTTTAAACCATTTTTATTATTTATAACAATATTCTCTTAGAATAATGCTACAAAGTTATGTTTCTTTCTGAAATTTTTAACTTTTTGTCCACATTTCACTTAAAGTAAGTAATTATTTTATTTAATTTAGCAAAAATAATTGTTTAAACAAATTGTAAATCTTCATAGCTATCTCCTTCTAGATTAATAGTTCTACATAGTTGCGGTACAGTAAAGGTTTTTTCTGAATTTTTCAACTTTTTTTTAACGTTTCAGTTGAAGCGAGGTAATAATCAATTAAAGTTGACGAAAATAATTGTTTAAACCATTTTTATTATTTATAACAATATTCTCTTAGAATAATGCTACAAAGTTGCAGTTTTTTCTGAAATTTTCAACTTTTTGTCCACTTTTCACTTAACGTAAGTAATTATTCAATTTAATTCAGTAAAAATAATTGTTTAAACAAATTATAAATCTTTATAGCTATCTTCTTCTAGATTAAACTACATAGTTGTGGTTTTTTCCTAAAATTTTAAACTTTTTATCACTTTTTAATTAGATTAAACTGATAATTAATTCATGTTAAAAAAGTATTTGTGTAAAAAATTTGTTATCAGTGCTAATAATATTTTCTTTGCTCAATGATAGAAACTTGCGTTTTTTTCTGAAATTTTTAACTTTTTACCCACATTTCACTTGAAGTGAGGTAATATTAATATTTAATTTGATTCAACAAAAATAATTTTTAAACAAATTATTGTTATTAACTTTGATTATTACCTCGCTCTAACTGAAACATTGACAATAAGTAAAAAATTCAGAAAAAACCTGGACTTTTTTACCCTGTTCTAAGAGAAAGTTGCTAAAAACAATAATAAATTGTTCAAACAATTTGAATAAACATCTAATTATCAGTAGAAAGTAGTATCTCATGTATTTGAAACAATGTTCTTTTAAAAAACAGCAGAAAAATCATAATTAGCGCCAAAAACTAGAAAAACCCATTTTTTTCACTTATGGTGGTTTTTGGGACCCTTTAAAACAAACTTATGGGGGTGATATTTGAAAAGTAATTTTTTATTCGTATTCTGTGACTAATTTTGAAGAGAAATGGTGAATTTCGAACTCAATTCACCTAATTTTGAGAATTCTGAAAAAATTTACAAAAAGGTCTGCTTTTCTTATGGGAAATACGTGTTAAACTTCATGGGGCTTGCGCCACCTCTAAATATATATATTTTTCTCAAGAAAAAATGCCTTTTTTCTTATAGACTCGAACAAATTTCCGGGCGTTTTGCATAAAAATTCGGAAAAAAATTTGTTTGGACCACACCCTAGTGTAGATTCTTCAACGTGACTCTCTGCTTTTTAGCCTCTAGTTCCAGAATTTGAAAATTCCATAAAGTTTATTCAATTTTTTCTTTCAATTTTATTATAGTCTCAACAATTCTGTTGCATCTAATTTTAATTCTGATTATGCTTCTTGGAATCATGAATTTCACATTACGTTTGCGAAATCTGAGACTGATATAATAGTCTTGCATTTTTTTGCAACAGGTTCCTATAAACAAACGATAAGAGTTTGATTGAATATCTTGAATTCCTAATTTTTTTGTGGGTAATTTAAGATAAGATTCTCTTGAATTCCTAGAGATTTATCATTAATTTAACTTAAGAGAGTTAATGAAATTGAAAATCGAAAAAAGAGAGAATCTGTAAATTATATAAATTATTATTGTATCTTGTTTGGAAACGAAAGTAAAATTCATGTAGTTTATGAAAAGAAGTTTACACATTATTAGCACAAGTGCAAGTCTAGGATGATTAACATTTAACTGTACTTTCGCTTATAAAAAGTGTATCTTATAGAAAGTTCTTCTGTTCGTGTAATTATCAATTATGAGAGGATCATAAAATGCAAGGCAGATATATTCTATTAAAAATTTCGTTGATTCTTTTTTTATTAAAGAAGCCTTAAATAATTTAAAGGCCTTGTCTACGTACACTTTAATTCCGGTACAGATAGGCAGATTTTTTTGGTTCATTTCTCAGAAAGAACTTAAAAAATAATTAAGTTTCAGTACATCTGTTATGATATATTTTAAGCTAGATTATCGTCTCTTGTTATTTTTGAATGAAGAAATAGTTGATTTCAATTATTAATGAAAGGAGAAGCGGGGGAATGACAGAATTCTTATGAACTCATCAATTTGCCATTTTTCCTAATCACTCCTGATGGAGGTCATAGTTCAAGTAAACATTTGCCTATCACTTGATTCACATTTATTGAAAGAACACTTTTCAATGAAATGAGTTCAATAGTTCGAAGGGATACTTTTTACCGGGTATGGTGGGCTCCCTACTTATATTAACCGGAGAAGCCATATATCACTTCCCAATTGTCTTGCTAATCGTTTGAGAGAATTTGCCAATTGCTCGATTTGCTTCGAAGACTACACAATCCTACTAATCAGAAAGAAGATAAAATACCTGAAGCTTCCGCTCAATCAGTAATACATCTATAAAATAAAATTGCTTATTATATTTTTGAAATTAATGTTATTTATTTAATCAGGTGCATTATTTCGAACTGATTTTTCGAAGTTCCTTAATGATTGAGTAAATAATTTTTTGTTCAAAAGGGCTGAAAAACATTATCTGGAAGGGGTTTTAATTTTTACGAGGCAGAGCATCAGGAATATAATAGTTGGCATTCGAATCTGAAGAACTAATTTTTCTCTGTTCCATTCATTGATCACCTTGTGTTATGGTCTGAGAGAGGAAATGCAGAATAATTGTATTATTATTTTTATCATACCATTAAGCCAAATCCCTTTCGGGGTAATTAGTCTTGTTTAAGTTGCACACTGAGGAGGGCACGAGTCTCCTGCATAATCTGTAAGAAATTTGTACATAACTGACCAAATAAGAACTAGTCAAGTTATGTAAAAAATAATTTAGTTTTATTGGAAAGAAAAAAAAGATTTTTCTATTGAATTACGATTTTACAAAAAAAAAATAGTTGAATTCTCGAATGAATACATGAATTTCCCATGAAGAAGTTAAATTTTCCAAAAAAAAAATAGATTTTTACCCCCCAAACAAAATATGATTATTCAACAGAAGAAGGAACCTTTCACGAAATACTTTGATTCCCAAATTAATAATTCGATTTTCAATTATGGTGGTGATGATAATAATAATAATAATAATTATTATTATTATTATTATTATTATTATTATTCCATTAGGCCAAATCCCTTTCGGGGCAAGCGTAACTAGTCTCCTGCATAATCTGTAAGAAATTTCTAAAATCTGAATAAAGTAGACATTTCTGGAATGTTTGCAAATTAGGATGATATAAAATGTGATGATCTCTATTTTTCCATTTTCTCTTTGATTGAAGAAAGTGCTCTAATGTTATAATAGTAATAATCTTCAAGGATAATGAAAGAAGGGAGGGATGTTAAAAAAAAAATAACAACACGATTTCAATCTCAAATTTTCAGATTTTGAAACTTTTAGGTTTTGAATGATATACTCTTGAAAACCTCAAATTTGATACTGTACAATTCGACGAATTTCTAATTCCAAATTCTTTCATTTTTACTTTTAGATTTTCAAGTTGGTCAATTTTTCGATTATTTAATTCATCAATGTTTATTCTCCAATGCTCAATTCTAAAATGAATTACATATATGAATTAACAGGTCTAAGAATAAAAAGTATTAAAAATTTTCTTCATTATTATGGCTTCGAATTTTATACTTTACAATGTATGAATAGCTAAAATTTAATATCATGAAATTTGGAAATATTACAAATTGAAACCAAACAATTTTCAACACTCAAATCTAAAATTATTTTCAATTAAAAATTACACAGTACTGAAAGACTTAAAAATTTAATTGCCCAACTATTCATGCTCTCCATTTAGATTAAAATAATTATATAATCTAGAAGTGTGCTCTTTGGAAAAAGTCGAAATTGTTCCATTCCAAAATAGTAATTTCAATTTCGAAAATTTTTGATTTATGATGATTTTCAAAATCGTTAACACTAAAATTTTGAAATACACTCTCAATTTTCATTCTTTTTAGCTAATCATAAAAGATATCAGGGAATTTCATATATTTAAAAAATGCCTCTCATTTCAATTTGTAATTTTTAATTTGTAGTTTAGGGCAGGCGTGTGATAAAACATTTTGTGTACTTTTTCATTTATAATTCCTGGACAAAGTTGTCTGAAATTTGGAAAACTTACCCAATTGCGCTTTAATATAAGTACTTTTTAAAAATTAATTTTAGAAAAAATGTATCATTTTAAAAAAAGGGTAAAATGGATGGTACTTAAAGTTGTCAACTTTATGCCAATCACCCATCTCGACGGCCCCTAACAATATGGTTCTATTTCAGCGATCAAAGCAACAAGGTTCTATCTTTATCAAAATCCAAAAAGGTACTATCTTGTCGGCCAATTCAAAAAGGTCATATCTCAGCGGCCATTGCGAAAAGGTTCTATCTCGGCGCCCGATGCAAAAAGGTTCTATCTCAGTGTTCCGACGGCTCAGATAGATAGAACCTTGTTGCATGGAACGCTGAGATAGAACCTTTTTGCAATGACCGCCGGGATAGAGCCTTTTTGAATTGGCTGACGAGATAATACCGTTTTGAATTGTGATGAAGATAGAACCTTGTTGCTTTGATCGCTGAGATAGAACCTTATTGTAAGCGGTCGTCGATCTATGGTTTTTCAATTTGAATTTTTTTTTTTTATTTCTAAACTTTCTTAAACTCACAATCGTTCTACTTCCAGAAAAAAAGCATTTTTCTGGAACGGAAAATAATGCTTATTAATCCAACTCCTTTTTAATGTATTCTTGATGTCTCATTTACTAAGATCGTAATTTGAATTGGATAAAAGGAATTCATATAAAGAAGATACGGTACTGTATTTTATCCTGCAACATTGACGCTGACAGTGCGTTGGTATTTTATACATGTATAGGGATATATTGCAAATTGCAATGCACACATCAATATTCACTCATCAATTTCCGGTCATTATAATGACGATATGCAGGCGTCTGTAATGAA
Source organism: Neuroterus valhalla (assembly GCA_011762715.2). Taxonomy (NCBI): domain Eukaryota; kingdom Metazoa; phylum Arthropoda; class Insecta; order Hymenoptera; family Cynipidae; genus Neuroterus; species Neuroterus valhalla. The sequence goes on along the minus strand of WSXT02117428.1, from coordinate 1,494 downwards.
GACATCACCGTCATTCTACACGCGTATCGATATGATTTCCTACACGTCACAATTCGCAGTAAAATCCATGTAAAATCTCAGATCTCTTTGACCTAATCAGTTCATTTTTAGGAATTTCGCGCGAAAAATTTTCTTATCATAAGACTTTTTACACTGAAGGCTTCCAATGATTGCGCAGGTCATTTTTTTCAAAATAATTTTGGATATCATTTTTTCCGAATTTTTTAGAAGTTTTATATATTTTCAGAGTATGAAAGCTTTGTAATGTAGCAGATCCCATTTACCTAGAAAATTTGTCGCATATTAGGAGGCTTTGAATTTTGATTGATTAAAAAAAATGTATAATATTTCATCACGTTCTATTTGGTAAAGAAAGATAGTTTCACTTGGAACGGAAAATTTCTTACATGGAACGGGGACTTTTCAAAACAATTATAATTTCGATTTAGAAGAGAGGGGTTTAAAAAAATCACTCTTCTAATTTGAAATTCGTCACAATTTGAAAGTCCTCTCTTCCCAATTTCAAATGGAGAAAGTACTTCAAACAGTTTTTGGAGTACAAGTAGTATTTTTTCTTCGAAATATTTCTGGATTGTTACAGAAAAATTGTTTACATTGTTCTTCGCGGATTCATCCTTTCCTAGTTCGACAATCAACTACTTGGTTAAAAGTTGAACTCTTTTGTTGCAAATTGAATTTTTCTGTTCCACCTCTGGTTAAAAACGTACATACTCTGTTAAGGAGCAATTTATCTTTTTGGGTGAAAATTCAAGTATTTATTGAACATTCATTTTTCAATTGGAGAATTAAACAATTTCTTTAGGAATTTATGTTCTTTGTGGAAAATTCGCTTTTTTATAATAAAATCAACCTTAATGTTCAAAAATTAATCTTTTTCTCATAAAATACATCTATACCGGTTGAATGTTTATCATTTAACCTGAAAATTCATCAGTTTAATTGAAAATTAATTTTTCTAACTGAAAATTTAACTGGTTTATTTCAAGTGAAAAAATGATTTACTCTGGTTCAAAATTAAAAAATTTGTATGGAGATTTGTCTTTTTGAATTGTAAATCGAATTATTTCGTTGAAAAATCGATCGGAAATTCATCTAGTTTAAAACTCATATGTTCGGTTTAAAAATGATTTTTCAACCCCCAAAATGTTACAATTCCATTCTTTGTTGAAAACCATTGTTTAAATAGTTTAAACTTTACCCATTTTGTTGGGAAATGGTATTTTCTGGTTTTAAACCAATTTTTGGTCAAGAATTCAACTATGAAGTTTCATCATTTCGATTGAAAGTTCGTCTTTCTGGTTCGAAATCCAACTACTGCAGTTAAACATTTACAATTTTATTTGAATATTCCTCATTTTATTTAAAAACCTAACAGTTTGTTCGAAAGTAAGTTTTTCTTGTTGTTGAAAGTAAGGTATTTTTTCTTATAAATTTCTTATAAAATTCCATACTTTACTCAAAAGTTCATTTGTT
>WSXT02117417.1:0-11033 GCA_011762715.2 Neuroterus valhalla | reverse complement strand
TTTAACCTCAGGGGCCTTCCCTCTATCCGCAACCTGGGGACGCGCTACGTAGTGGTGATAGGTACCCACCAAGTAGGTTATGAACATAATACATTCTTTAAGTAAGCATGTTTGTTAACTCGCATTAATTATTTCCTTACCAAGTGAGAAGTTGATAAAAGCCTAATGGTTTAGAAAAAAAACACGAATCTGTAGCACTAGTCTAAGAGAAGATAGTTATTAACAATAGTCATTTGTTCGAACAATTATTTTTCATAAATTAACGTAAATATTAACTCACTTTAAGTGAAAAGTGGACAAAAAGTCGTAAATTTCAGAAAAAACCGCAACTTTGTGGCATCATTCTAAGAGAATATTGTTATGAATAATAACTAATTGTTTAAACAATCATTTTTGAAACTTTATTGAATATTACCTTGCTCTAACTGGAACGTTGGGAATAAGTTGAAAAATTTAAAGGAAACCTTGACTTTCTAACCCTTTTCTATGAGAAAGTTGCTAAAAACAATAATAAATTGTTGAAATAATTTGAATAAACATCTAATTATCAGAATAAAGTAGTATTTTATGTAATTGAAATAATCTGCGTTAAAACGAAGCAAAAAAATCGTAATTAGCGCGAAAAACTCGAAAAACCCATTTTCGTACTTATGGGGGTTTTTAGGACCCTATAAAACAGATTTGGGGGGGGGGGGGGATATTGAAAAGTGATATTCTATTCGCATTTCGTGACTAATTGTGAAGGGAAATGGTAAATTTCAAACTCGATTCATCTAATATTGAGATTTCTGAATAAAATTTACAACAACGTCTTTTTTTCTTATGGGAAATACCTGTTAAACTTTTCTTCAAAACAAAAAAAATGCATTTTTTTTGTGGATTTGAACAAATTTCCGGGCGTTTTGCATAAAAATTCGAACAAAATTTTTTGTAATGCATTCTTGGACCACCCTAGTGCCCAGGCACGCTCTTGGTTATTGATTTAATTATCCTATTGGTAAGAATCGACCTGATTAGAGTTGAAAGTTCAGGAATTAAAAATGCTGAAGGAAAATCCAAAATCTATAATAAAAATGTCTATTCCTCAAGGGGGTAGATCCACCTCAAGATAAGGGTTCGGATTGCTCGCGACTGCATGTCTTAGTGTGATTGGGAGTTATGACTCCTTAACCGTGCTCCAGGGCGTTGGAAGGACTTGACACAGGTCAGATACCTCGTAAAATGTTATGAGAATTAATGTTACCTCGTCCCGCTCTCTTATTACCCCTCCGCGTTTCCTATAGAACATACCACCTCTAGGACAGTTTCCTTCTTCCACCATGAAACAACCCCCTCCTGGTATGGCCAATTTCGCCGTTACGGTCACCACAACTTTTGCGTCTAATGGAAAAGTCGATACCCGATTGCCGGACACCGAGTATTAAGGCCTTCCACTTCCCCATCTGCGCTATTCTAGATTCCGCAATCCGCACTTATCTCAACCCAATTTGATCTCTGGCTGATACTTGATCGTCTTTCTAAATGAAGAAAAAAAACAGAGGGAAGCAAGATTCATTAAGGGTTTTAACAGCTTCAAATAACAAAAATTGCTTCTTCTTGTGCGGAAAATTTAGTATTTTATTTACTTCATCTCACCTCCCTCGGGAGGATGAGAAACTATTGTTGATAGTTATCTGTATATTTATTCATGAGTCTTCTTAAATTCAAATCGGCCCGCGCTTTTCGGTATATGCGCAGTTGAGAGTCGTTAGCATCACTGCCCAGCGCAGTCATCAATCGAGTGTTTCTGATTGTAACGTCTTCCTAAAATGGCCGAATCCTGTGTGGAAAACCAATCCTTGTGTCCATTGCATCACGGTTATAAGCTAGATATAAATGCTATGTTTTTTACCTAATTTGAAGTCTAAATTGAATACTTCCTCCATTCATCTGGTAACGGTGAGCCCCGTTTAATCAATATTGCGGTACAATAAACAATTTAGATATCTATGTTCTCGAAAGTAGGGATTTTCTCAAGAGCGTTATTGATATGCCGAGGGTGGGTTCAATGTAGAAGTGCAATGCGAAAAGGTAAATGAAAACTTTCTGATTCGAAGAAAGGTTGATATACACACGTTTATTTTTAACGACATGGAATTGCATATTCTAACACTTATATTCATCGATAAATATTCAAGTGCATACTCTTTTCGGCCTTATGGTTATTAATGAATTCATTAATAATAATATTATAATGGCCGTAAGACCGGATAGGAGAAGCGATCGAATATTTATCGATTAATAAAACGGTCAAAAAGAAGGAAAATAACAGTTTCGGATCAGTTCATTTGGAATTGTTGTTGCATATTATTATTCATATTCATGCTAAAGTTGTTGTTTTTTTGTTATATGTCTCCTAATGTTGAATTCATTTATTCATAGCATTTAGAAACTATTTTACAATTTTCGACATTGACCGATGATCGAACTTTGAGGTAAGGGAATTGTGAAGAGAACGCAAGAAAACGCACAAGGCACAGAAGGGGAACGCAAGAGGAACACAAACAGTCGCACATGGGATAGAAGGGGAACGCAAGAAAAACGTGAGAAGGGAGCGTAGGAAACAAAAGAAAAACAGAAGGGAAACTCAACAAGAACTCAATGAGAACGGAAGGGGAATGCGAGAGGACGCATAAGGGAAACGATTAAAAATGATAAGCGAAAAGGAAGGGGTAGGCAAGAGGAACGCACAAGAGATTCAACGAAAACATATCAAAAATGCAAGAAGAACGTGAATAGAACGCAAAAAATGCACAAGGAACCAAAAGAGAACGTAGAAAACGCACAAGGGGACGAGAGGGAATCCAAGGAGGAAGCGCTTGTCATTAAGGAGCAACACAAATGGTAAGCGAAACGATCGGACATATTACTGAAGATTAACGGAAAAAAGAAGCACGGTGAATGCAAGAAAACTCGAGAAAAATGCAACAGTAACCTAAGAGGAAACGGAGGAGGACGTGAGAGGAACTCGAAAAGGAAGAAACAGAAGCTTCAAAAGAATGCACAGGAAACTCAATGAAAATGGAAGAGGGGTGCGAGAAGAACGCAGAAGGAACGAACTAGAAATGGAAGGGGAGATCAAGAGGTAAGCGAGAAAGACAAACAGGGAATTGAAGAAGAACGGATTTCGAACGTAATGAGAACGCAATGATAATTTAGGAGAATCACAAAGGGTAAGCAAAACGAACGCACAAAAAACTGAAGAGTAACGGAAAAAAAGCACGGTGAATGCGAGAAAACTCGAGAAGAATGCAACAGTAACCTAAGAGGAAACGGAAGAGAACGCAAGAGGAACTCAAAAAGGACGAAACAGAAGCTTCAGAAGAATGCACAGGAAACTCAATGAAAATGGAAGAGGGGTGCGAGAAGAACGCAGGAGGAAAGAACTAAAAATGGAAGGGGAGATCAAGAGGTAAGCAAGAAAGACAAACAGGGAATTGAAGAAGAACGGATTTTGAACGTAATGAGAACTCACTGATAATTTAAGAGAATCACAAAGGGCAAGCAAAACGAACGCACAAAAAACTAGAGGGTACCGGAAAAAAGAAGCACGGTAAATGCAAGAAAACTCGAGAAGAATGCAACAGTAACCTACGAGGAAACGGACGGGAACGCAAGAGGAACTCGAAGAGAACAAAAGAGAAGCTTGAGCAGAATGAACAGGAAACTCAACGAGAACGGAAGGGGGTACAAGAAGAACGCAGGAGGAACGAACTGGAAATTGAAAGGGAGATCAAGGTGTAAACAAGAGAGACAAACAGGGATTTCAGAAAGAACAGATTGCGAAGGCGAGAAGAACGCGAGGAGAACGCACAAAATACGCAAGAGAAACGCAAGGGTTATTCAGAAGATACATATAGAAAACGTTAGGAGGAGGCACTAGTCGAGCTGAGAAAACGGTCCGAGTGCCTAAAGGTAGAACATTTATGTCAGAGTTCAAATTAAGAGCTCCTAATTATTGACTAATTACGTAGCCACACAAAAAAAATTATTGGCCTGGGGGTCAGATCATGTCCCCATCAAGTAGGGTTTTTGACATAACCTCCAAAAGTCTTTATCGTCGGAAGAGAAGGAGACAAATTTGAATAAGGCACTTGGACAATAGAACTTATTTGTTTTTATGGCTGCTCAAACGAAATCCGAAGTCTCTTCCACTCGGTCACGTCAAGTTTTGGACATAACCTCAATATGTTCATATTTCTGCAAAAATATGTAAGATACGAAAAAAATGAATGTTACCAAAATTGTGAACTTCAAAAAAATCTACAAATTTACTGTTGATTATTTTTCGACAAGACGAATAGTTTTCGTTTCAATCGTGATGACGCACCTACAAAAACAGAAAATTCCATTTTCCAGACAAACAATAAGAGGCCAGAAGAAAGATTAAAATATTTGATATTAAAATATTTGAAACTCTGTATATGCATTACATTGTTAACTGAATCAAGCACGTATGAAGCCGAGCGCGAAGCGCGAGACCCTAATGATGCGCGCACCAGGCGCGCTCAAACTTGCAAGCGAAGCGAGCCGCGGGCCATGAGAATGTGCCTGCACAGCGGGCAGATTTTTTTCGTCATGTGACATAAAGGACATTTTGAGGTTATGCCAATAATCTGACGTGATTGGGTAACATAGGCTCTGAATTCGATTTTCGTGACTTCAGTAACATGTGATTAACATGAACTGACCCTTGAGCCAAAACTGCTCCGTAGTGAGACTGTTATATTACAGGCTGTCATATTTATGATTTTCAACTACTGGAATCTAAGAAACATAGGAGTTCAAATCAATCAAATTTATCATCTGGTCTTTCTCATAAAAGGAGAAAGCTCTCTACTGGAGCAATACATTTCGCTTGTAGCGTAAAATCTCTTAAGATATAGAAAAATTAACTTTTCTGTCAGAGTTTATATTTTTTTTAAAATCTAAATCAGGAATCACGTGTCCCTAAGTAGAGAATAAAAACGCAAATAACAACAAAAAATGAAAGCAATTAAGTTATGCCACGAATTACTACTGTCATCAATGTTTTCAAAGTAGTATTTTGGGATTATTTTCTCAATTTTTTAATTGTTTCATCAAAATGCCATTCAAACGTAACCGCCAAAATAGTGTAATCTTTTTCTCCATTTTTTTCTGCTGATTTCACAATGTCTACTTTCAAGTTCTATCTGCGTTATCTAAATTACTTTCAAATGTTCCCGCCGTTGTTGCGTACTCTTAGGCGCAATATTGGTTTTTCTAATTGCGCAACGTATTGTACGAGTTTAATTTTTACCCCACTTTGCTATTTTTCTTAAGTCCTTGACTATTCATTTTTCTCTGTATGTGATTTCCGAAGCATCAGTTCCATCTGTAGATTGATATAAACATGCGAGTAGTCAGCCATAATTTTGATCTGATAGTTATAATTCTCTCCCAATTCACAGATGTACTCACTGTGTAATTCTTTATCCATCAGTTTTTAGATCTGTCCAAAAAAAGGACGGAAGAAAACCCACTCATTTTCAAAAAACATTTTGTATCTTATCTGGTAACTAGATTGTGTGGATAATTCTTGGTGCACCACGTAAAGCTTGTTTGGAGATTTGTTGTTTATCTGCATAATAACAATTCGCAACATGAAATTATTGCCTCTGTTTGTTTTTTTATGTTGTTCTCATCTTCTGTTGAGGGCAATGCATTTCGTAGTTTATATTTAACGAAAGTAAACTGAGACAGAAAAGTTAATTTCTACTATAACTTCAGAGGCTTGTACGCTAGAAATGCTCATATAATGAGCTTTGTCTTATCACGAAAAAGACCAGATGATCGGAAAATTTTTTATCAATCTCTCATATTTTTTTTTCATCCTATGGATTTTTTTTTCAGAAACAATTTCAATATTTAAAGGAATCCTAATCTTCATTAGGTTAGGTTGTAAGAAGGTTAGGTTTTACAGCAGCTCCCAGCTGAACCTTGGCCTTTTATGTCCACTTAACCACCACAATCTGCTATCTAATGTACATATCTCATGGTGCATAATAAAGATCTATTATTATTATTATTTTCTTGCAGAGAAACGCGCCTTGAATTCCGAGCATTCCTAAGGCATTGTACATGTTTTTGTAAAAACAAAGTCCAGGCTTTCAGGGATGGATACCCCCTAATATTCCAGTATTTTAGACCTACTTGTATACGTTCAGAATCAAAATACATGAATTCATCCAAACAATAAACAACACGTTCACCGAATCCATGATAAGTTTGGAGTCCCCAGCGTGTGAAATAAAGTTACTGGTCAGGAAATGGAGTTATAACAGATCATAAAATGATCATCTGGAACTCTAAAATGTAGCAATAATCGTGGACGTTTGTCGGTATGAACTCGGTGCTCATGCTTGCATATGTCGTTTTAGAGAAGTGCTCACGAGCAATGACCCAATGAAATGACACGAGAGAGAACCGCGAGAATTCGTGTATCGTTTATAGCCGAGCGTGTAATGTGGCCTCATAAAGACGCCATGCATCGGCAATCACTGGATGAGTGGCCTCTTCCGGTCACCCACCGACATCCAACATTCAACATCGCATTAAACGCTGGTATTGCGGCCGTCAGTTTAGACGATGATTTAGTGGATGCATTGATTGAGTCGATCAGAGGCCATATAATCTCGTTTAGGGTCTTCCATCATCGGTACCCCTATTTATAGACTTCGCGATGATGATCGAATCAATTTCGCGCAATGCCTTCTCTTGCATCGTCCACGATACGCGCTCGTTCCGATTGTCTTAATTGGATGATTACACCGACTGTTTCCAGTTTTAACCGTCCAATTATCGTCTTCAAGATGAGAGTTAATCATTTATGAAAGGAATTAGACCAATATCACAAATTCTTGAAAATTAATATTGAGAACCAAGAAAAAAACGACCAAATACGGATAACAAATTTGAAGGAACAACATGAAAATAAGAGAGGGGAACCTAAATGCATGGCATCTTTCTTTGTTTTCATTCTTCGGAAAACACAATATTATATAGCACACTATCTAGGGCTTGGATAAGGACGGTGATTTATTAATGAATAACAACTTATTTGATATACATAAATTTAATTGAACATTCAAGAGGCTACATATGAGTCGGTGACGGCTATCGATTGCGAACTGCGATCTGGATCTCTTCACGCCTTTTTGGCCCCTCCTCTCTGACCTGTCATAACTTCCTCCACTTACTTCCCTTTGACTGACTTATCCTAAATGCTAAACATACGGAACCATGCATACATAAGGAAGAATTACTACAGCTCTATTTCTATTTTTCGCCACTATTATTTCGCTTGGCTACGAGCTTCATCTTATCAACTGCTAAAGTAGCTTCATAAGGTCTAGCACTCTGCTGCTCACCTCCGATATCTTTTACGATATATCTATCTCTACCTAATCTTTTTCTTATCTCGTAAGGACCATTATACTGGCGATATAATTTACGGCTTACTCCTGTTCAAGGCTTTTGACGTTCAACCAACACAAGCTGTCCTTCTTCATACTCTTTGGCCTCCTTTCGACGTTTATCAAACTGCTCTTTTATTTATATCTCTATTTTTACTTAGAAGATCGGCTACAGGTTCCTTTTCCCCTACTGAACAAAATGATCTGTTTAATTCTAACAATTCTCTCCTTAACGGTTTCGTATCAAGCCCTCACCTTTCTTATTGTAAATCAACTCATAAGGAGTTCGCTTTGTGATCCTATGTCCACTGTTGTTCACTGCCCATTGCACTTCACATAAATGATCATCCCAATCACTGCCCTCTTCGTTTGAAGTAGTCAACATACAGATTAACAATAATCTATTTACACGCTCAACCTGTCCATTTGCGCTAGGAGTTGACGTCGCAACTTTCACATGTTGAATACCTACATTTTCACAAAATTCTTCAAACAATTTTGATGTATACGCAGTACCTTTATCAGATATGACTCTTTTAGGCTTTCCCTAATTTGCAATAAACTCTTCATGAACAATACCGTTTCTCCTGCATTCGTCGTTCCTGCTGCTTTCAGAACAGTATACTTACTCAATCCGCAAATGATTGCTATGACATGATTATTCTCTCGCTCTTTCGTTATGAAAGGACCCAAATGATCTATATGCATAACAACAAATGGCTCACTGCCCTTATCTAATGGATGTAAAAACCCTGGCCGCTTTCCTCCTGGATTCTTATAAAACAGACAATTCATGCATCGATTCACATAGCTTGTTGCAAACTCGCGCATATTAGGAAAATAGTAGATTTCTTTCAAAGTCGATAAAGTTTTGTCAACGCCCATGCGTAAACGCCCATTTCGGTAAACCTCTGATACAAGTTCATGACGTTACCCTCCTGGTACATGCAGTCTCATTCTGCCTTTCGATGTACGATACACACAAGAATTACACATAGTAAACTTTTCATGCGTCTTTGCGTCTCCTGCTTCTAACTTGTCTCGTACTGACATAATTTCATCGCTCGCTCTTTGCATAGCAGCTACCCAATCTGTCGTGATAGTGATTCCTAACATTGGCAAACCAGTCAATTCGATCTCAGTCGCATCTTCTACCGGATTTCTACTGAGTGCATCTGCTACTACATTCTTTTCACCCTTCTGATTTCAATCGTGTACTGGAATTCTGACAATTTAACAAACCATCTACCAATCAGTTTTTGCAGCTAGTAATTTTAAACTGTTACAATCTGTTCTGATTATGAATTGTATCCCTATCAAATACACTCGAGATCTTTCCAATGTACTAACAATGGCCAACGCTTCCAATTCATAGGAATGGTATCTGGATTCATCTTTCGTAGTTTTTCTACTGAAATATGAAACCGCGTGTAATTTTCTGTCTTGTTCGTCCTCCTTTAAAAGAATCCCACCTACTCCTTTTGAACCGGCGTCTGTATGAACTTCTTTCTTGGCTTTCGGATTATAAACTTTCAGAACAGGATGACTCAACAATTTTTCTTTTAATTCTTCAAAAGCCTGCATCTGATCTTCCCGCCAAACAAATTTAGTATTTTTACTCATAAAAACAGGTAAATGTTTAGCAATAATTGAGTATCCTTTCACAAATCTTCTGAAATAGCTTGTTAATCCAGTAAAACTTCGAACACCTGTAACATCAGTCGGAACTGGGAATTCTTTTACGGCGCGCAACTTTCTTTCACTTATGAGGTTTTTTTTGGTACCCTACAAAACAGACTTATGAGGGTGTTATTTGAAAAGTAACATTTTATTCGCATTCTGTGTCTGATTGTGAAGAGAAATTGTGAATTTCGAACTCGATTCACCTAATATCGAGAATCTGATTTAAATTTGAAAAAACGCATTTTTTTCTTATGAGAAATACGCATTAAACTTTATGGGGCTTGCGCTACCTCTGAATATTTTTTTCCGCAAAAAAAAAATTAACGGATTTTTTTGTGGCTTCGAACGGATTCCCGGAAGTTCAGCTGAAAAATTTGAAAAAAATTTTTTGGACTACCCTAGTGTTGAGTGAGCACGGAAATATTGCTAGGTATTTCAAATGTTGTTTTGTCATTCGAAAATAATGAGGATTGGGGAATCTAAAGAATCCTTTGATTCCCTGGTCTTAGTTTTGATTCCCAGGAATTTCAGATATCAATTTCATTGTTAGACGACGAATAGAAATTTGAAAAGGTGCTTCCTCCACAAATTACATTGGACGCAATGCCTAATTTATTTTTATTAAGACTATTTTAAAAAGCTAGTCCCCAGAAAGACGCATGGAAAAATTTGTTATTTTTAACTAAATAGACAATTGTTTACCTGAAAAATATCAATTTTGACTGAAAGTTAAAGGTTGAGTTTCTCGTCTGAAATCAAGTAACAACCAGAAACAACTGAATCCATACGAAATTGCGATATTATTTACTTAATTTACTAGGAATATGATTTTTGAACATGAATGATAGCGATGCAAGGAAAAATATTTATTTTTCACTCATTAGATCAACTTTCAACCATGGACGATGGATCCTCAACAGAAAATGAAATGGTTGGTATTTCAACCAAAGGAAAACTCCGATTATGAATATAAAGTAATTTAAGACAACCAAGAAGGATGAATTTTGAAGGAACACTTGAATCTTTAACTGAAAGAGATAATTTGGAATGAAAACCGAGGACTTTTTAGAACAATAATGAAATTTTGAACAAAATATATTAATTTTTGAACGTAAAAGATGAATTTTAAACTCTGGGAATTAACTTTTCACCAGAAGGAACGATTCTTGGAACAAAAAGATCGATTCTTTATCACTGACGTCAGTAATTCACTGCTGGGCAGTAACTGCATCAGTGAGTCGCACTTATCGGCCAACAGCGTGACTACGGTCCTTGCCTTGTGGAGAGGGCTCTGGTGTCACGCTTAGGCCTACACGGAGACGCAGCGGACTTACCCAAGCTTCGGGGAATCTCACGGTCCTAACCCAAGTAATCATAATAAATTCCAATAATGAGAAATCTCAACAATATACATAAATTTTCAACCAAACATTCAAACATCCAATCAAAATAATTATATTCCTACCAAAAAATGATTTTTTTAAATCGAAAATACATGGATTTTGACCAAAGTAGTTCACTCAAGTAATAAGAGCGATGATATCAAAAACAAAAAAAAACTTTTTCTGCGGAGAAGATAAATCTTTGATGAGAAATTATAAGAAATTGAATAGTTTGATATACAGTTCGGACATAAATTAATGACCAGGATTGACTTCCTATACAGTGGTAATCATATACCAAGAAGAAGATTTTGAGAGCCTGATGATGACTCTTAAAGTAAAAAAAAATGGTCGATCACGCAGAATGGATTCTAGACAAGAAATGGGATTGTTGATCACTGAACAAAATAAAGATTCTTATTATGAGCATAAAATTATTTAACACAGCGAAAATGACGAATTTCTAAAAACAAGTTGAATTTTCAACTGTATA
>WSXT02117406.1:0-11034 GCA_011762715.2 Neuroterus valhalla | reverse complement strand
CCCACGAAACTTGGAAAAAGGGGGAGGTGTGTGATCTACATTATTTTTTATGGCTAGTCACAGTGGCGACTTTCCGCTCCCACGAAACTTGGAAAAAGGGGGAGGTGTGTGATCTACATTATTTTTTATGGCTAGTCACAGTGGCGACTTTCCGCTCCCACGAAACTTGGAAAAAGGGGGAGGTGTGTGATCTACATTATTTTTTATGGCTAGTCACAGTGGCGACTTTCCGCCTCCACGAAATTTGGGAAAAGGGGGAGGTGTGTGATCCACATTATTCTCATGACCAGTTATCGGGGTGACTTTTTCCTTCACGAGACTCAAGAAAAAGGGGAGGTATGTGACCTACATTTTTTCTATGACCAGTCACAGCGGTGACTTTCTGTCCCTATTAGACTTGGGAAAAGAGGGAGATATGTGACCTACATTATTTCTATGACCAATCACAGCGTTGACTTCCACCCTTTATGGGACTCTAAAATGTCGAAATATTTGTTCTTTTTTGACTGGATAATCTTTTTTGGTGTACAAGTCAACATTTTTTTCTGAAAATTTCTCTCCTTAGTTCAAAATCAACCTATTTCATCAAAAAGTTCAACAGTTTGGTTGAAAATTCATCATTTTTGCTTGACAATAATTGAACTGTCCTGTTAAAGATTGGTTCTTTTGGGTTCAAAATTTTACTGTTTGAGTGGAAAATTTAATCACTTGGTTGAGAGTTAGTCTTTTTGGTTCAATATGTTATCTTTATTTGTCAAGAATGCAACTGTTTGGGCAAGTATTCTTCTTTTTTGGTTGAAAACTCAACAATTTGGTGGAAAATTTAACAGTTCCATAGAAAATTCGTCTTTGTGGCCTTGTAATGTAACTGTTTGATTATTGGTTGTTCTGTTTTGATAGAGGCTTTAACTGTTTTGTTGAAAATTCTATCTTTCTGGTTATTTAAACTAATTTTATTTATACGAATATCTTTTGCTGTTAAATTATCAACCATGACATTTTTTATAGAAAATAGTCTTTTTTAACATAAAACTAAAATAATTGGTTGAATGTTCTTCCTTTTTTGGTAGAAAATTAAACTATCTAATTGAAAAGTGATCTATTTTATTCAAAATGAAACATTCTTACTTGAAGCATTAGGAATTCATATTTTCAAGTTCAATTTAATATAGTGTTATATACCATGTTAAAACGTTTATTGCAGTCAACTGATTTTAATTACTTGTAGATAATTGAGACCAAAATGTTAATGGTAGACGTATTTTATAAGTGTGTTTGATTAGATTGATAGTCATCGAGAATTCAATTCGGATATTTAGCTTCAGTTCTGAATTCCCAGAAATACAAAATTCCTAGGATTCAGCTCGCAACGGATTATCGCCGCATTCCAGTGGAAGGGAGGAGCAACCAACCAATCAGAAGGCCCGACTCTCTCCACTTGTATGTGCGCGAGATCATTTGCGAGTTTTTCTATCGCCAAAAAATGACAGTAATTGAGCAAATAATGAAGCAAAGATAAAAATACTGAGTATAACAAAGACTAGCAGTGGTTCTCCTGATTTTTAAACACCAGAAAGTAGTAAAATTATTATTGAATACATTATTTTCGGGATTACTAGCTAAATTGCGAAAATAGACTAGTCGTCCCGAAATTCGGGACGAGGCACTTCGTTTTAATATACGGGATGGGTCCAGATATGGAAGTCATGTCACTCGTGACCTAGAAAAGCTAGAGCATTTTTTATTTTTTTTTCACATATTAACATTGTCAGGTGAAAAACAACATATAGAAGCGGAAGTTTTTAAAAGTTTGAAACTTATGGTCGATTGCGACACGTTGAGCAAATGTAATTGTGAGTCTGCAACATTTTTCATGTTTTTAAAGTTAAGAAACAGATTGATAAGATACGGATATCTCAGAAAAATAAGTTCCCTCCCGAATCAACTTACAAAAAGTCAAATAATTCAGGAGGAGGAATGTGATAGCGACTGGTATATATACTGTTAAAAATTCTACAATATTCATTAGTTACGCTAAAATAACTAGGAAAGATGAGAATCTTTGGTGCTCTTGTCTTCACTTTTGCAGTCCTTGTCGGTTCCATCGGTAAGTACATGTCATGAGAAATTTTCTTAGGACATATGCTTAAATCGCATTTGATAAAATAATTTCCTACAGAGTATATATTTTCGAAAAGTAACCCTGTAGCTTCATCAAGTCAATTTATTTTGGCATCAGAAAACGATTCTGTTAAATATTAAAGACTACAGGTCAAACAAACTGCAAAAAGGTCAAATTTTGTGCATGAATATTTGAATGTCTTTGGAAATTATTGATGAATCAACATTCCCTGAAAAATTCTCTAGAGTTTTATCAATCTAACTTATTTTGAAAAAAATGTGTTTGCAAAGAGTATAATAAGTGAAAAAATATATATTTTCGTAAAATCTTTATGCAAGTGATTTTCTTCTAACATGCATCACACTTACCTATAACAAGGGAAACTTTGAAATTGTGTACTCATAACAAAATAAAATGAAAAAGTTGTTTGCTCAGAAATGTTTGTTGATCGATAGGGGGACGATTAAAAGATGAAGGTTCAAATATAACTTTGGACGATTTCGAATGAGAAAAGATTTAAAGTATGATGAAATATCATTTGTGACGCGATCTGAAGAAAGACCCCTAAGTGGCCAAAAATCGATTCTCTGATTTTTAATGATTTACTTAGATTCGAACTTGCTCTTTAAGGTGGCAACGTTAAAAAAATTTCATTAATAGTACTTTATTCAGTACAAGCGTTTAAACATTGTCGTTCGGGAGAGTCCTATCGGACCCTCGCCACTTCTCCTGCTTCTCCTCTAAAATTACGTTTGGCCGCTTAGGGGTCTTTCTTCAGATCGCGTCACATTTAGAGTATAACTTACGAATTTCGTATTATCTCTCACACATTGGCCGTACATGAGATAAGTACAAGATGTATTTGTATTAGAATTTTCCTATCGATGTTTCAGCTTGCTCCGGTGGCATTGGAGTAATCCTACCGGGACCTGGAGAAGTAGTAATAGGAAGGGACTTGGACCCGGGTATTTTGTGGTACAAGGATCCACGAGTAAAAGATTCACCGTTAACTGAAGCCAAAGGCAAATATTGGTTCCTTGAAAAGGATGGTGAACGGATTGGATTTGGCTACGTAAATAATCCAATGTGGGCAATGCGTAATGAGAATGGTGAGCCCTTTATAATCGGTAAAGATAAAAAACGCAAGTACATTGAAGAAGATCAACTGGGGACTTATGGTATTGGAAGAACTATGCCAGTACCATTCGAACATCGATTTTCGTACGCTAGGGGCGAAGTGGGGCCCACACGTTTTTACGGATATCCCTAAAAATAAAATTTTGTTCCAACTTTTCATGAAACATTATATTGTGCAATCAGGGAAATATACCATTGAACCAAACAAATATATGGGAAACACGTGTACTCTTATTTTTTTACCCTATTTTTGTTCAAGTAGAATTTTATTTAAGAATGCAGTTTTGCTCTCGCGGGTGGAGACATTTAAAAAGAATTTTCTTCAACACATGCATGAAAACCGCGGGTTTTCGAGCGTGTGAAGCGAGCCAGAAGTTGCTGTTTTCAGGGCAGGAAAAAAACTGTGAAAAAACTCCTAGCAGTGAAAAAAACTCGAAACCCCGTGTTTTCATGCATTTGTTGAAGAAAATATCGTATGCACCTAGGGATAGACACAGGCGTTTTTTGTCGAGCACGATGTTTACCGAACGAGTCGAAGGTCGAGTGTTCTACAGTAAGTTTCTTTTTTGCTGCGCCAACATATATATCTGTTGGAAAAATTTGTTCTTCAGAAGGCATAGAACTCAGTCTAGGACACTTGGACGGATCACGGAATGTTATAAAAATTTGAGAGCCTGCTTCTCTGAATAGTCATACGATATTTTATTACTAATAAGAGAAAAGAACAGCAGAAACTCCTGGTCTGTCTAGGAGATTTAGATACCAAAAATAATTCACACACTGTTCAAATGATCATTTTTAGTTCAAAACTAATACATAAATTAGTGTGAATATTTCATCAAATTTATTCCTTCACATTAGCATCGAAATTTCAGTATAGACACACTCATCGTAAGTTGTATAAGTGCTGGAAGATTGATAATGGATCTATATAAAATAGTATATATTATATTCTTCTCTGAGATAGCTTGAAATACACATACAAAAACTTATTGAAAATAAGGCTCAAAAAAATAAATTTTTCAAATTTATTATTAAGTATTCCAAGAATCTGTTCTTTAATAAAATAATTATTTCAGAACTATTATTTTTTTCTTTTTCCCTCAAGAAGCCAGAGTATGAACGTTATTTATGGTTAATATCTTCTGTTCGAATTTTTTATTTGGAAATTCGGAAAAACTTCCGACTGATCAAAGAATTAGGAAGAATGAGGACAAACTTTTTTGTTACAATTCTAAGTGATCAGAAATTAGGAACTATAAATTGAAAAACCCATTTGTTGTTCAATTCAGCTTTTTTTCGAATTCTTGAAAAACGCGTAGACCAAAGAAATATTATTTTACTTTTATGAATCAAAAATTTCTCGAATTGTTCAAAACGTTCCGAAGTTGCAAAACGATAAAATACCCTTCTTTGGTCCAAACGGATCAATTTTCAGGTTCAAATATTTTAACTTTTTCAAAGAGGCATGCAATTAAACTCAATGGAAAAAAACGTTTTTCGCAAATTTGAGATATAAATTTTCCTTTTATACAACTATTCGCCAGTTTGGACCCTAGACATGTAAAAAACTTGCCCTAATTCTCTATTTACTATTGATTTAGTTTTTTTCTGTTTCGCCCAAAAAATGTCTTATTCCTCCTATATAATAGGATTAGGCACTTCCATCTCATTAATGTTAATTTTTCCCTGATTAAAAATATTGAAATGTTCAATTTTCACTTATGTGGAGAAGGAAAAATAATATCGAATACCATAAAAAGTTGGAATAAATGTTTGGAAATAAAAGTAATAAACTGTATTTTAATTATGAAGCAAATTCATTTTTAAGATGAAATTTTCAAAATTGCGTTGATTTTATTTTTTTTTTAATTACGAATTTGCTTTTAATGGAATGCAAGTGACTTAGAAAAATTTTAGGAAAATTGAAAAAATACCATGAATTGACAAAAGTGATATGGTAATCAGCAAAATTCTTGCAATTTCGACAAATTCCAAGAAGACTTATATTATAATTACTTGAAAATAGTTTAAACAATGAAAAATATTCAAATGAATTAAGATGATATCAAGTAAATTGGAAACGTTTCAACGAATCCCAATGAATGCTAGAGAATCCAAATGATTCACGAAAAGTAATTAAATTTAAATTAAGAAGAACGTAGATGAATTGAAAATAATCCAATGTATTACAAATAATTTGAGTACTCAAATTGAAATGAATTAGGCGGGATTGATGTGAATTTAGAAGATTGCAAGGAAACTCATTGGGATTCAAGCCGAACAGAAACAATGTAGGATGAATTCAAAATGAGAAAATTCAAAAGAATGTGAGAAAATAGACAAGAGACCAAAGAATTCAAAATAATTCAAGTGAATTCCAAAGAATGCGAAGAGTCAACAAAAATTAAAGTTAATTCAGTACAATTAATACGAACTCCAAAATCTTTGAGGAAATTCAAAATAATTTAGGTAAATTTTAAAAATTACTAATACTTGAAAGCTTTACGTTCAAGAAGTTTAAAGTTAGTTAATATATGGTTAAAAATTTGACACACTAGAAATCAATTCAATTGGAATCTGAATGAGCTAACATTGATTCCGTGCAATTGAGTATTTTTATTTAATAAATAATTCCGACTTTAAGAAATCTAAAGTCAGGTAATTTTGAAAGTCGAAGGCTTTCGCAATTGTCAAGGAAATATTAAAGCGTAAAACTGTGTAATTTTGGATTTTGAAAAATTCGATTCAATGTCGTTGCAAATAAAACGATTTGAAATAAAACGGCTTTGAAATCGATCTTTTTTTTAATTTTAAAGATATTTGAGATTGAAAACTTTCAATTCGATCGTTACAATTCAGATAATTTCAAATTTGAATTTCGAAACTTCAAATTACGCGCCTTTCAGAATTGTACAGTTTTTCAACGTAAAAGGTATCTAAATGGTACAATTTCTAAATTATTCAGAAATTAGGTGATTTCAGTTCGAAACTAGTATTTAGCTAACTGTCATTAATATTATTCTCCGCGGCGGCGAAGCCGACGCCACAGGGCGCAGCTAGTAACATATAAATTTACAGGAAAACAAAAAATATACTTGAAAGAAAAGATACAAAATCCAATTGTCCTGTAATAAGAATTGAATGAGAACGGCTTTCAGGGTATCAAAAAATAAATATTTCAATGCAACAATAATTATCAAAAGGGATCTAAATTTGTTTCAAATTTTTACATGGAAATTTTTTTATTCTGCAGGCTTTCTTGCCAGTTTTTTAAAAGTGGATTCATTTTGACAGCCATATTATATTGTCCTATACGTTTCCTGAACTAATATTCAAAACTTTAGGAAATTCATTCTATTTGTTTCATCTTACAAAAGAACATTAATGAATATTCACGTGATTTCTGAGTGATCGTACAAAATATTTCCTCGTAGAGCGATAATGACAATACGAGATTTGTTTGCGTATTCATTTTTTATCAAGAGCAATGTCAAATCCCTAGATACTTTGTAAATCTAACCAATAATTTTTTAATTCCATATTATGATTTTATAAAGTTCTATTTGCTATTTGATGGCCTCGAGGTAAAAACTGGTTTCGAAGAAGTGTTAACTTGGACTTGTTTTTGGAAGTCAAAATTGATAAAATTTAGAATTGGAGTAAAACAACATTTAAATTCCTGTCCAACTTCCAACAAACGAGTTTACATTTTAAATTTTTGGAAATCAATAATAAAAACCTGCAATCCACTGTTTCTAAATTGCGTAAAAAAATGAAAGCTTCAGAAAAAATATCGTAACCAAGATAAAACGTAGTATGCGTATAACCTGCTCATTGCCATTTCTCCCTCCTTTCCACGATTAAATGTTTGTTTTATGATAAAATTTAACTATGACAGCTATTCATAGCGTTGGGTTTCTTCTTGATTTTATAATTATCAATAACTTTGAAGGAACAAATTTCTACATTTGGCATTGAGTTCAAGTTTTCAAATGATCAATGCAAGGCCTCTTCTTTAAAATATCGTTATCACTTATTTGCCTCGAGGTACTGGAAAATTGACCCAGTTGTTCTTTATGGAAAGCGTACTTTTGATATACAGAATAGGTCAAGATAGATTTTTCAATTCATTTTGCGCATATTAACATTTTCACGTAAAAAACAACATAAAAGCGGGATTTTTCGAGACAAAAAAAAACTTGTGGCCGATGGCAAATAGGTCATTGTTTTTGAAATTCTCATTCTGAATGAGAAGGTATTGGTTTTATGTGAAAATTGACCTTCGCGGATTTGATGAAATCTCCACGTTTTGAGACCCTCTGAGTCAGAAAAAATGTTTTTTACGAAGGTGTCTGTCTGTCTGTAGTCTGTAATCTGTGTACTCGATAACTTTCGAAAGAACGATCGGATTGGATCGCCCTTTGGCACACATTTCGAGAGACCAAAAAGACAGGTTGAGTTCGTTTACCATTTGTTTTGGATAAAAAATGAAAGAGGGGGAACATTTTGAGCATTTTTTAAAACTTTTTTTTCCAAGACTCAAAAATTGTAAGTACGGTTTCTCATAGAAGGTAAAAAGTGAAACAATTTATTCCTATGATTTTTTTTTATAAAAACAAAATTGTCAGAGTTATGGCGTTTTCAAAATCCAAAAATCTAAACAGGAAATGTGAATTTTTAGCCAAGGAATGCATTTTTTTGAATTTTCTAAAAAAATCGAAAATTCCCATTTTGATCGCACAAAAAATAATGAAAAATAATCTGTGACCTCAATAACTTTCGGAAGAATGATCATATCCGATCGCGCTTTGGCAAATTTTTATTAATAAAAATTGAGTCTGATTTCAATTATTTGTAGAACACTTTTTCATAATAAAGAGGTTTTTGCAAAAAAATAATATTTTTAGATGATTTTCAACATGCGATAACTTGTAGAAAAATTTTTATACGGTAAAAAAAAAAGAGATGAATTAGAACTCCATGTGTCTTCTTTTCAGATCTAGACTGTAAAATTTGTTATCGTGAACAGTTTTCAAGTAATCATCCAAAAACTAACAACAAGAAGATTTTCCAAATTTTCGCTCGTCTTTTAAATGGTCTACGTTCTTAGAAGAAAATTTTTTTGTCCTGCGAACAGGAATTTTCTTTGAAGAATTGAATCAGCTTTAATTTAAGTACTTATTGAACTTCTGAAAGATGAAAAGTCAATTTTAACTTCGACAATCAATTCCTTAGGAACAAGTGATCGCACAGAAAATGGAAGTAGGGTTTTGTAAACTGCTAAATATTTTCTGTGACATGAAGTTAGTAGCTAATGATTACAAATAAATTTCGAAGTGATAATCTTAAATGAAAAAATTAAAAACCTGCGAATTTAACGATATTTAAAAAATTTGTTATAACTTCCGATATAGTGAATGAATGAAGGATAACGTCTGAAATTTCTCGGTCTTAATATGTCTCCAAAAAACCCTCAAAGTTGCGAAGTGCTGCGATTTTCTTTAGTGTCCCGGAGGTTTAATCGCATGTTGAAAATCACCCAAAAATTTGGACATTTTTTTTATATCCTTTAATTTTTGTGAGAAGTGTATAATGCTGAGTCTGCACAATCTCCATCTTTCCAAAGCGAAAAAAACAGATTCATAAGATACGAATATCTCAGAAAATAAGTTTCCTCCCGAACCATCTTACGAAAAGTCAAATAATTCAGTAGGAGAAATGAGATAGCGACTGGTATATATACTGTTAAATATTGTACAATATTTATTAGTTATACTAAATAACTCGAAAAAATGAGAATCTTTCGTGCTCTTGCCTTCGCTTCGGCGTTCCTTGTTGGTTCTATGGGTGAGTATATAATATTATTTTATACCTTTAACCGAGGTAAGTGGTTAGTGTTGATCATTTTGAGGTAAATATGGATCAACGTTTACACTCTACATACTCTATGACACAGAAATTTGTTGTTCTTTTTCTTTATGATATTTGTCGTACATTCTATAAGAAATGTTCCTAGAATAATACTTGAATTCGATTAAAAAAAAAATTTTTACAGATGTCTGATAAAAGGGATTTTTGATAGCAAATTGACCGCAGTGTGCGTGTTTTTCCTGTTCGAAATTTCCCAAATCAAAAGCCTATATTCTCATAATGTACAAAAAGAGACAACTCTCGTGAAGGACAACTAAGAGCTTAACTTTTATTGAACTATACAAATAAAAGAACGAATAAAATTACGGATTGGAAACCATTTTTCCAGTAAAGCATCCATCGAATTTATGAAGCATCAAAATGAAGCGGGAATGTTAAACTGAAATTGGTGCCATTCTTCTATAAATCAATTTTAATCATAAGTAGAAAAAACTACGATGCAGAATCAGTTAAATATTGTAGGCTGCATGTCGATTAAACTGCTGAAACCTTGAATCTTGTCCATACAAAAAGTCTTCTGGATATTTACTCGGCCAATTCGAGAAAATCGAATTTTGAGTGTAAAAAAGGAAATATCCTCAGAATGAAGGAATTAATAAAAATTATTTGAAAGGTAACCCTGAAGCTTGATCTAGCCAATTCATCCTCGAATTTGAGAACGAAACTGTTAAATATTGTAGACTGTAGGCTAAATAAACTGCTAAAAGCCCATTTTTTTTTGCTTTAAAAGTGTAATACCTATGGAAATAAGTAATGAATGAACATTTTCTGGGAAAGATATGTGGAGCTCTATCTAGTCTACTTGTTCTAAAATTTTAATTGAATCGGTTAACCGTTAAAATCTACACGTTGACTGAAAAGCTATAAACTCAAATGTTTTGTAAAAAGGATAAATTATCACACAGTACAGAAATTTAAACTTTCTGCCCTTGTAATGTAATATACTATTTTTTTTACGTGCCAAAATCCAAATTCCTTACATGAAGCAGATCACATACTTCGTCGATATAACAAGAGTAGTGCAAGAAGGCAGCAAAATCGAACCTTCCAGGAAGATAAAAGGAGGTTCTATCGTGAACTGAAAAAGGAGCAGAACATGCAGCTGAACATCGAAGTTCCTCATTTGGAAGACATGGCCGACTACTGGTCAGGTACTTGGGGCAAAATTAACAGAAGCAATTTAGACGCTGTGTGGTTCCAACTAGAGAAGGAAAGGGCAGGAGAGAACGCCGAAATGGAGCCTTCAATGATCAAGATTTTGGCAAGATCCAGTGATTGGAAAGCTCCAGGTCCGGACATGGTGCACAACTTCTGGTACAAGTACCTTACAAGTGTGTACACTGCGTTGGCGAGGAGCTTCCAGAAGATCATCGAACATCCTGATCTAATGCCAAACTTCATACTCAAAGAAATCACGTATATGCTGCCCAAAAAACCAGACGCGCGAAATCCATCTGAATTTCGACCAATCGCCTGTCTCCCAACAATTTATAAGTGCCCCACAGCGATCATCGCAGATAAGGTTTACCATCATTGTGATGAGAATAACATCCTTGCCGAAGAACAAAAAGGATGTTGTAAGAACTCGCGGTGTAGTAAAGATCTAGTTACCATTGACGCTGTGGTCATGACACAAGCTAGGGAAGATCAAAGAAACTTGCACATGGCTCACATTGACTACAAGCAAGTGTTCCCTTCGGTACCACATGACTATTTGGTTCAAGTTTCAAAAATATACAAGATCTGCCCACGCATCATTGATCGTCTAGGTCGAGCGATGATGCTTTGGGAAACAAAAATCAAGTACTTTGATCATGGGCAACCAAGGACAACTAGACCGA
>WSXT02117395.1:0-11034 GCA_011762715.2 Neuroterus valhalla | reverse complement strand
TGCACGACTTCTGACATTTTCAAACAGCACAATTCCACTGGCAAACAGTACAATTTAACTGTTTCGGATTTAGAGAGAAGATTTTGCGTTCTTGTAGTAATTACATTGATGATGTTCAATCAGCTCATAGTGTTGTTGGTTTTGGACTTGTTGTAGTTTTTGAAGAATAGATGCGATTCTCTTGTGTATATCAAAACCTGTCAGAATGTCCTTTACGATTCTCCCTAAAAGCTCGTCGAATATTTTCATAAACTCTTGGAATTGGATTGAACTGATACGCCATTATTGTAAAGATCTCTTACATCTTTAAGGATTTTTTAATCTTTCTCGGGGTTATTGAAAGAGATGATTGCAACAATATCTTGGTCTCTCCCTGGTCATCCAGATCCATGCTCAAACGTGACACCGCAAAACTGAACATTCGCCACGAGTTGATCCTCTATTAGATCTTAGTACTTTTGTGTTAGAGAAATAACTGCAGAAAGCTATTCCGTGATAGCTGTTGTTGTTAATGCTATCGTGATTAGTTTAGGAGATGCTGATTTGTATTTATGTTCTTTCATAAACTAATGGTATTGTTTCTAGTGATGTTATTCATGATATAAGGTTTTGAGAAATTGTTGAATTGTTAATTTTCATAATATTCGAGTTTTAAAATTGTTCAAGATTAGTAGTTGTTGAAGCAAGGTTCCATTGCTTTTCTATGGAGTACTCACATTGTCAGTTCAAAGATCGATATTCCTAAAAGGCTGTTTTGACGTTGCTGTTGTTTGCTTCATAGTTTTAGTCGTCAGAGAATTAATTGATGATACGTTAGACATGTAATAATAAAATTCGACTTAAATTAGAGAGTATGACTGTAGAAAGTTATTCAGCAATGACTTCTGTAGATCATGATCTTCTGGATGCTCAGAGTATTGCTGATCCGTATGTTCGTATTTTTATGAACTAATTATATTCTTCCATTGAGAAAAGTAGTGACAAGGAGTTTTATGGCTGCGGTTTCGTGATGTTTTAGTCCAGGGTTTCCACAAACATCTTGGAGGTTTAGAGAATAGTTGCAAATATTTTGAGCATATCCAATCATAACAGTACTGTTTTCATCGTTAACGAAGTGATTGATATTGTGCTAATCATCATAATGTTCGTAGATCTGGACTTGCCAAATAATGGTAGTGTTCATGATCTTTGGTTCATTTCCTCCAGTCGATCTGAGGTTTTCTTTTCCCAATGTCATTTTATCATTTGATTTACCTTATACGATTGAGCCTAAAAACAATCTAGAATTAAACAATATCCTGTAAAATGGAACTGACATTCCTAATCGATAATGAATACCATACAGTAGATAGCGATATAATGCACTTATTTTCGCATTAGCCTTGGCATTTCCCAATTACGTAGCTTTTTATAGTCTGCATTATAAATTTTATGGTGCAACTACAAAATTCACCATCAGCGAAGGAGGAAATTAGTTGAGAGGAGATGGCAATGCAGGAATGGAATAAGAAGGAGAAGCTCCTGAGGACCTGGAAGGGGGGAAGGTGGTAGGTTGAGTAGGAGGCATGAGCTAAGAGCAGAGCGAGAGCAGTAATTCCTATAACAGCATTAAAACAGAGCACTTTAATTTACCGCACTGTAGATTTCATTTCATTCCTTGGGTGCGGATCCTTTGTCTCGCCTCCGACCTTTATTTATATTATACCGAGCCAGTATATATTATACGGCTTCAAGCTTACGCAAATGTCTACTAAATCCAAGTTAAGACTCTCCCTTACCTAACTCCCTCATTTCTGAAAAAATATTTTTTATGACAACAAATTATCTTCAAAAATTATCTAGATGTATTTTGAGTTATCTTGTAGACCAAAATAGCAGCTAAGGAGTGAATTCTCTGTGAGTTCCAAGGTAGGACATAAATAAATCGAAATTTAAGGGCAAGACGTAGGCACAAACGAGTCAGATAGTGATGAAGGGAATAGGGCAGGATGGAGTGTATAATTATCGTTGTGCAAGTTAGCGTAGTTTTGCTCAGTTTGGTTCCAGTCTACAGGTTTGAATTATAAGTTGCGAAGGAAGACACGAATTAGGCTCTTGACTCGAGCCTTTAGCCCCTGGATATATCTACATGTGTATATAGTAGTCCATGGAGAATAAGTGATTGTCCGCGATCCCATCATCAATTTCCTTATAACTCGACAAGTCGCACGACTCGCCCAATTCGAATCGCTGCCAGTATTTATCGACATACACATCAACTAAGTTGTGCACGATCTATAAAGTAAAGTATCAGACGAAGCAAGGCCGCAAACGTGGATTGAATTTAAAGAAGCTTTCATTCTTCACACGGATCCAGAACGGAAAAAGAATTTTGTCATTGACATGAAAAATCAGGTACTAAATTTACTGAAAACTGAGCTAAAAACACAGTTTCTAAAAGAGGCTGAAAAAATATGATCCAGAAAGACAAATTTTGTTTTCACGAACTTGTTGAGTTTTGATGAGCATAATCTGGGGCGCTAAGCGTTAACGAAGGCTGAACGCCTTGGGTAACTAATTAATCGGCGATAGGCTTTCACCGCTAAGTTATTAATGATCATGAAACTAATACACGCGCGTGGCAAGACCACCATTAAAATGCCAGGGGAGAATTTACAAGTCGCAGCGAACGATGTTTACGACGTAGTGCCACAGCGATACGCTAGGCTGGCGGTACGAACGTCTGGTCTGGTCTGGTTCGCACTTGTTCGCTTCGCTGGGGCGTTGGCAGCAATCCTTAGCGACTTGACACAACTTGGCATGGTCAATGCATCCGACCTGCCGTCCCCACATTTTTATTCCCGAGCTGTACGCGATGGCGTTAAGCGACCTTTAACGACACCACGACTCCCAAGAATCAACAAGATACGTGACTGGGAACAAGTTTTTACGCATACTACCTATGAGTGCATATATAGCAATAACTGACATTTTCACTCTTTTTGCATAAACTTCATACCAGATTTCTGCAAATGACATGTACAGTTAGGCATCAAGAGCAAAAAACTTGATCTCTACGGTTTCAGGAAAATGAGTTTATTCAAATGGGTATGAGGGTGAATAAATGTGATCAAGTTTCTTTATTTGTTTCGAAAGTTTAGGCAATGCTCGCATTGTCAGTTCGAGGATCGATATTCCTAAATGACTGTTTTGATGTTGCTGTTGTTGGCTCCATAGTTTTGGCCGTCAGAGAATTAATTGATGATCTGTTAGACATGTAATAATAAAATTTGACTTCAATCAGAGAGTATAACTGTAGAAAGTTATTCAGCAATGACTTCTGTAGATCATGATCTTCTGGATTCTCAAAGTATTGCTGATCCGTATGTATGTTCTTTTATAAAATAATAATATGCTCCCATTCAGGTTAGTAGTGACAAGAGGTTTTAAGGAATAGTTATTATGTTGCGGTTTCGTGATGTTTTAGTTCGAGGTTCCTTTAAAATTTTTATCCTATAAAGAGTGGTTCTGATGATTTTCTGTTGAATACTCACGTCATTCAGGGTTGTTAATGAGTAGTTGTGTTGATGATTCGCTTGTTTTTTTTGTTGTTGTAAATTTGATATTCAGTGTTTCTAACGTGATTGCAGTAAAGATAACAATAAAGAAGACTTTAGATAGGATTGGTTTAAAGTTTGGATGCGTCCAAAGTCAGAGCATATGGTTGAACCAAAAATTGCTCAAATGCAAATTCCAAAATGAAAGATTTAAAGTTAAAAATGTGAAAAATTTCGCGAAGGTGCAAGAAGTATCGATTCCTCTGAATTCAAAGGCTCGACCAGTCTTCCTCGATATGCCGATTATCGTTATTCAGAGGAAGAGAGATTGGTAGTGGTATAGTAGTTGGTAACATTGCTCGGCAAACATCGAAACTCGCCAAACATTTTCGCTTTTGCACGGGAGCATAAGGTATGTAAGTATGCGCGGGACGTGGCTAAGGCTAGCTTGGAATGCTCGCACGCTCTAAGAAAAAGAAGGTGAAGTGGGAGCGAAGAAGAGCAACAGAAGGAAGAAAAGGTGAGAGGAAGAGTGAGAACGAACGAGATCAAGAACGACCGGTTAAAAAGAGTGGGAAAAAGAGCGACACGACAATAACTAAAGCGAATTCGTGAGGTTACAGTAGTGTCTTCAAGAAAAGATAAAGCAAAAACGAAACCCAAGGAGAAAAAGGACATGATTAAAATTAGATCCCGTTTCAAGTATCCTTACTTCCAGTTACCATCAGTTGTATCCCTTTTATTGGAAGTCCCTTTCGAGACAAAAAGTCATCATAAAGTTGATTGGTGACACTTGAGAGAGATATCTAGTAATAGATTTTGTTGTAAATGATTTTTCGGAAGTTTTCATTATTGCTGATTTATATTCTTATTCTTTCACAAACTGATAATTATATTTATGGTGACGTGTTTTTTGATAATTTGTTTAAAGAAACAGTTGGATTGTCAATTTTCCATAATGCTTTAGTTTGAGATTTATTGTTGCAGAATGTTTCTAATGATTTCCTGAGAATAACTCTTATTTTCAGTTCAAAAATTAATATTCAGAAACGGCTTCATTGATATTGCTTTTTTTGTCTCTATTTTTCTAGCCGTCGAAAATGATTACAGATTTGTTTAATATGTTACAATGAAATTCGAGTTTCTTGAAGAGTATTTTCTGGATGCTCGAAGTATTTCTTATTTGTATGCATGTTTTTTGATAAATTTTATATATTCTTCTAAGGAAAGTAATTGATGATATAGGAGGTCTGAAAGAATAGTTGAATTCTCTAATTTTTATAATGTTTTACTTTGAGATTTGTTCAAAATTTGCTGTTGATTGATAGTGGTTTTGATGATTTTTTCTCAAATACTGGCGCATGTCCGGTCTTGTAAAATAATGGTTGCATTGCTAATCTTTTGTTGTTGTTTGTTTTTTGTTAATTTGAGATTTGGCGTTCTTAACGTGATCCCAATAATGAAGTTTAACAAGGTAATGTTCATTTCAGCTCCAGAATTGTTGTAGTGTTTAAAGAATAGTTACAATAATTTTGTTTGTATTACATCAAAAAATTTGGTATCCACAATTTCGCCTCCTAAACCATTGGAAGATTTTTGTACTTTTGTCTTGGAAAAATGACTGTAGAAAGGTTTGAAAGGTTAGAAAGGTTAGAAAGGTAATAAAGGTTATGTAGTTAAGGATATTCTAAAGCTTATAGTAGTGGTCATTTGTATTCATGTGTTTCCAGTAAATAATTTATATCGTTAACGATATTGTCATAAGTAACAAGAGAACTCAAAGTATATATGTGTTGATCATTTTCCGTAATGTTTTAGTTTCAGATTAGTTGTTATTGAAGAGTGATTTTGATAATTTTTTATGAATGAACGGAATGGTCATATCCGAAATTGATATTCCATAATAAATATATCCATATGTTGTTGTTGATTGATTTATCTATCAGAACATTATGATTTCCGTAAACTTGTTAAGGCTTGTTAGAGGATAGTTGTGTTGAAGCTCTTCCGTTTCTCCATTTTGTAGGTCTTAGATTTTGTGTTCTCAACATGATTCCATATTTGCATGAACTTGTCAAATTGAACCTCAAGAATGTACCCTCTATTTGAAGAATCTATTTTATTTCCCAAGTTTCTCGAATATTTCTTGAGGTTATTAGAACCTTGAAATTTCAACAATCTGTCAATCTGCTAGATCAGGAATATAACAGTATCATGTAAAACGGAACTGATATTCGCAAATGACTTCTGCATTAGTACTGGCATTTTCCAATTGCATAAGTTTTTATAATTTGCATTATAAATTTTATGCTGCAACCACAAAATTCAGCTACTGTATAAATAATGATCTTCTGGAAGTTCAGACTATTGTTGATTTCCATTTACATTCTTATATAAACCTAAGATTCCCTTTCTGTTGATGTTATAAATGACAAAAAAATTCTCAAAAACTAGTTGAATTGTTTGTATTTTATTAAGTTCTACTATAGGAGCCTTTGAAAATTTTTAATTGTCGAAGAGTGTTTTTGATAATTTTTTGTGAAGTACTGGTATTGTCAGTGCAATTGTAAGTCATTGGTAACAAGAAGTTATTAAAAATAGTTACATTGTTAATAATGCATTATGTTTTGGCTGCAGATTTGCTCAAGTTAGGGCTGTTGTTAAAAAGTCGTTCGGATGATTTTCCATATACTACCGTCATTCATAGCCTGGAGATAGAACCTCCAGAATGACTGTATGTAATGATTGTGCTGTTGTTGGCTCTATAGTATCAGTTGTAAAAGAATCTATTGTGGATGTGTTGAATATGTTATAATGCGATTCAAATTTATCAGCAGCGTATCTACGAAACTAGTGAATTATTGTGTAAAAGTCTTCGATTAAATATTTTATATCTTAAATTAGGTTTCCCTAACCTAATTCCATCAATGTTTTCTCATAAGCTAATTAGCTCATCTTGGTTCCAGAGTCCAATCAAATAATGGTTACAATTATTTTTTGCACATCAAAATCTGTCAATGTGGTATCACCTCAATGATAAATAAAGTCATTCCTTGACCAACTTCAGTTCCACAACTAAAGGCATATCATTGATAGATGATCACCTAACTGTTTTTTACCAGCCACACCTCTATAATACTGTTACCGATTACAAAAAATACTCTGGGCAAAAAAAAAACCAGGAGAAAAGCGTGAAAAGCTTATTACGATTCAAGAAACGATTATACGATTGGTACCATACGCGAAGGTGTTGCTTGCGCTTGGCTAGTGCGTGTCTGCTTGAATGCGAAGAGATGGAGTGGGTGGCCTCTGGGGTGGGAGTGGTGTTAGTACTGCACCGACCGCGAAAGGGACTACGAATGTTACGGGGGCTGTCGTAGAAAGTCCTCTTGGTGCGAAGTCGACACTCAACTACCAGATCGTCACACTTCACGCAGTGTGGGAAAGCGTGACGTGTGGTCCCAGCCTTCCTTCGTTTATTCTGTGTTTCCACCACGTTCCTCCACCCGACCATATGCATGTTGATCACCTGACGGAATTGCGAATAGATACGATAAAAGTGATACCTAGGGTACTCGTCTCGCCACTTTGCTGCCACTACGTGTCCTCGTCACTATTGCTGATCGATTAAATCACTTCCTCGAATTTCGTCTCTTGACGGATGAGGCTTTTTAAAGATTAGTTTTTTTAGATGAGGGTTTTTACAGATGAGGGGATCTGATTTAATGGCTTTTGTTTCCTGCTAAAATTTTTTTTGGGGATTCGAGTTTTCCATTATGATTATTAGAATCGAAACTAGAGCAGCACAGTTTTGATTATTGATGTTATAGGAACAAATCTTCTGGTTTTATTGCACATCCATTAGAACTGAAAGTTTATTCATCTACTGATTGATTCTAGAGATTACTATTATAGAATTGGAAAAAAAGTTTATCCTCAGGGACAGTTTCATCACACTTGATATATTTTCTCCATATTCTAGGATCCAGATTGTAGATGGAGTGAACCTAATAGGCAGCATTTAATCGTTTACCAAAAGACAACTACTATGCCAATTTATGCATCCATTCATGGTCTGGATTGCGATGTCAAAACACTCAAAACGGTAATAATGTTATGGACAGATGAAATTACGCTAAGTTATATGTATAGTTGGAAGTAGATGAAGCAGGTAAATAAGTGGTACGCGTCTACTTACAAGACGCGTTTGAACGTATATCTACGAGCATCACGTTTTGCACGACAGGAAAATATGGAGCGAACGGAATTCCAAGAGCGTTCCACTCGGCTCGATTAGGTCAGCCCGTTTATAATGCGAATGGCCGCCTCATTCCATATTCCAGGAAGCGCGCTCTTTCGATATTTCTTCGCCGTGTGCGATTCTCCGGTTTGAACACGCCAACATCCCTTGCAAAAGCCTTCATCGATGCCTGACGCTTTTCGGGCAAAGGCGCATCTAGGGTATGTCATTAGGCATGAAACTCGCCCCTGACACTCTCCAGCAGAGAAGCCTAATCGTCGCAATAAAACAATAAAAGAATGTAAAAAAATAAAAAAATAAATTCAAATTATAGAAGAGATAAGAATTATTCATAGGTTTGCTCCAGAAGAGGTTCGTTTCAGAAGAGTTTTATCTACCATAGATACACTGCTGTTTTTGGGGAAAAAATTGAAAGGTCGTTATCCCAGCTCGTGAGGCCATAAAGTGACACACTCTGAGCTGGGGAAATTCGACTTGTCTGCGGTTGATAGAGCGTACATCAAAAGGCATAAAATAAGGGAGATGAATGCGCCGGAACGGAGCAAGGGGGTTTCGGCCCTAGGGAGTATTACGGATTCAAGGTGAGTGAAGAGGGGAGAGACTGTGTGTACATATGCAAGAAACGCTGAACTCGAGAGACATCAGCTTGGTAATATTTCCATATTCCGATATCAAATAAATGGATCGTTGCCTTCTGGGCGACGAGCGCATAAATCCTTCCAGGCCTATCATGCATCAGAGTCGAAACCTCGCGGTCTTATGGGGTGTGTCAGGTGCCCCCACGTCCTTCTGTATTCGTTAGGCTTTCTTCTAGTTCGTCTTCCTGCCTTCTTCTGATGGTTCTGTTCCCAGATCGAAGGCTTTTAGGATGGTTGGAATTTTTTTTTGTATTTGGTTGGTGGTAACTGAGGATGAATAAGTGCCAAGGAATGATGAACTGCGGGTAAACTTTATTTAGACAGCTACTTTTTACTTTGAGGAACA
Organism: Neuroterus valhalla; assembly: GCA_011762715.2. Lineage (NCBI taxonomy): Eukaryota > Metazoa > Arthropoda > Insecta > Hymenoptera > Cynipidae > Neuroterus > Neuroterus valhalla. Next base: position 2,253 of record WSXT02117395.1, on the reverse strand, counting down.
GGTAGTATAATTGACGATAGGGCGATGGACTTCCTATTTGATGGGTAATTAGTAGTTTGATGATTTTGCAAACAGATTGGATCTATGTAGGGTACATATTGTTGATTTTTAACACTTTTAATATCAACAGCTTTTTGCCTGTTTTTGGTAACGTTTCTTTTACTCCTAAATAATCCTAATATTGATCAAAGTTTGGCAAGAGCTGCATAAATAGTTATGGTTCTCACTATTAATGCATTATTTTAGTCTGTGTATTCTGAAGCAAATTGTATTCAGTTTGTTTCATTAGTGCCATAAAAGTGAACATAACATGAGGCAAACGAAGCAGAATTCCAAGGCATGTTTCAGATTTCGTTTATATTTCTTCCTGAAATTGAAATACTATAAACTTTATGATTGTATTATCCTATTTCAAACAAAAATTCGAGTTGACATCCTTCTTGACTTATAATATCATTTTAGATCTTTAAATAAACGATATTGTTCTTTTAAAAAAATTGAAAAAAATAAAGAAAAATCATTTATAGCTATAATAAAATAAAATTGACCCGGACCTAAAAGCAGTGATGCTGAAACATGTGGGTATTTCAAAAAAAAAATGTTTGTATTCTTCATCCATTCTTCGATTTCAAAATTTGATGCTCAGCTCAGTAAATCAATGCTCGAATGAAAATAAAAACGCCTAACACTCTATAAAATGAATGTCGTAAAAACCGCTTCTCCACTCGGTAATAAAATGCAGCACACTGAAGGTAAAAAATGTCTCACATGTTATGCATAGCGATTGGATAGTGGTGAATTTGTCACGAACTACATCAAGTGGACAATCACTCTTAATTTATGTGCTTCTGTTGATATTCTTACATGGTATTGAGCAATGCATTCTATCGATTTTGCCAGAGTTGGAATATTTTTAGACTACTACCTCACCATCAGGGAGCACAAATAAAGTATTATTGACTCATTTTCATAAAATAAGTCTGCAACCAAGTTTGGTCAGCTCGTAAACAAAAATAGTGGAGTTGCCTCTTATGAAGATGGAAAGAGAAAACAAATAGATTCAAACTTTATCAGGGTGGCATTTTAACTAAAATATCGGGAAAACTAGAATTATTCTGAAATGTTGAGTAGTAGGGAAAAGTCCAGGAATAGTCAGAAGATTTTCTGAAAACTAGGAATTATTCAGATTTTATTTTAATTTTGCAACACTTAGGTTAGAACACCCAATTCCTCCCCCCGCCCCATCCCAATTGTTGGTACCCTCCTGAATTTTTCATAAAATATCAAGGAAATATAAATACGAAGCAATAAGTCCATTTTTTCGATTTAAAAATTCTACTATCATATTTTTAATCCAGGATTTACACCTATTGGTCGAAAATTCTTCTATTTGGTTAAAAAAATCAGTTGTTCGTTGGCAATTCAACTATTCTATTGAAATTCAATCATTTTCGGTTGGAAGTTAAATCTTGATTTCCAAAAGGTCTACTAGTATATTCTTGGTTCAGGATTCTTCTCTTCTGAATAAAACTTCTACTATCTGGTTAAAAATGTATCGATTTTGGTGACAACCCAAATATTCTTCGAAAAGCTATCTTTCTTGCTAAAAAATCTACTGTTTAGTAGAAATTAAATAATTTCGATGAAAGGCCATGTTTATTGTTCCAAAATTCCACTAACTGGTTGGAAAAATGAATAATTTGTTGTGCATTGAACTATTGTTTTGTTAAAAATTAATTTTTTTATTGAAATTTAACTGTTGTGTTAGAAAATTCATCTACCTCTAGTAAAAATTTAACCACCGCAGGGAATTCGTTTCTTTTTTCAAGTATTTATCATCTGGTTAGAAATGCAACTGTTTCAAGTTAAAAAAAAAATCCTTTGGTGGAAAAGTAATATTTTTTTGTTAGAAATCCTACTCTTTGAATAAAAATTTCAATAATTTGGTGAAAACTCATCTTATGATGGAGAAGTTATCTTTTTTGGTTGAACGAACATTCGTCTTCTTGGTTTACTCTTATATTTTTGGTCCAAAATTGATCTCTTCTGGGGAAGAGTTTGACTGTTTGGTTTGGAATTCAATTATTTTGTTAGGAGCTCATATTTTTTAGCAGGAATATATATTTACATTCGAAGTCAACTGTCTTTTTGCGTTTTCGTATTTTCATCTTAAAAATTCAACTATTTCTTCAAAAATTCAATTATTACATTCTCATCAGAGAAGGTATTAGATTTGTGTAAAACTTGACCCCC
>WSXT02117394.1:0-20371 GCA_011762715.2 Neuroterus valhalla | reverse complement strand
GTGATTATATATGCTATTTATTAAAAATTAAACTGTTTTTTGAAATTCAAAAATTTATTTTAACAAATTCCTACGTTGTTTTAAGTTCGCCTCTCTCTCTGTAGAAAATCAAGCTTCTTAATCAAAAATGCATTTACTGGGTTGAATGGAATATTTGTTTATACTCTCTCTGTTACGGGTTTGAGAGTCTCGGCATAGCCTTCTCTCTATTCCTTTGTACACCTCACCACTAACTCAGGGGTGAGGGGGACCTACAGTTTAAGGTGGGTTCCGAACCACTACAACAGCTACTCAATACTGAGAGAACTTGAAGAACTCTAGAGGTACCGGGCTTAAGACTCTCCGTGGCCCACAGAAGCTCTTCAGAGTGCAAGGCAGGAATCGAACCCACAACCAGACAGCGTGGGTCCAAAGTTTATGCCTTAGCCCCCACGACCAACTGACCGCTCTTTTACTGGATTGAATATTTTTATTACTTAGTTGGAAATGTATTTGATTAGTTGAAGATCCAGCTTTTTGGTTTCAAATTTACCTATTTTGTTGGAAATGGTTCTCTCTTTGTTTCAGAATCAGTTTTTTGAACTGCGAATTTAAATATCCCATTTCCGGTAAAAACTGACATTGTTTAATTGAAATGAAACTATTTTAGTAGAAGGTTGGCCGATTCATATGAAAATCTTATGAGTTTTGTAGGGAATACATCTGTTTTCTAAAAAGTTGGACTTTTTGGCTTGAAAATTCAACAAAATGGTCAAAATGTGTTCCCTCTCTTGACAGCAACATCTGCAACTTGAACTTTCTGTTCAATTCGACTATTTCTTTTCTTTTTAATTGAAATGTCCTTTTTGTTTGAAATATCAAACGTAATTTTTTTCGCTCAGAATTTATATCTTTCATTCAACATTCAATCACTTGGTTAAGGTAGAATATCTTTGTTAAGATTTGTTAAACTGTTTTGTTTAAAATTTAATTATTTGGCAAAAATGCAACTGTTCTGTTGAACATATAACTGCTTTGTTTAACAGATTGGACTGGTTTTAGCAATCGAAAAATTGAATATTGGATTGTATTCATGTATTCCATTGGTAATTTTGAAACTTTTCAAACAGAAATTCAACATTTGGGTACCGAATTCTTTATGTATCTAAATGAGAACTGCCTTTTCGCTGGAAAATGCAATTTCTCGTGGAAAATCTAATTATTCGTTTCAAACTTTATATTGGCATTGCAAATAAATCTGCTTAGTTTTAATAATTTTTCAACCGTTTGGGACTCAATCGTTTGGTTCAAAATCTAATTATAATGATCAGCAATTACCTTTATCTGTTAGGAGTTAATCTTCTTCAGCTACATGATGGACTTCTCCATTCAGAATTCGTTCCCTTTAAGGGGGATCAAATTATTTAGATTTGAAATTAGAATCTTCTCCAGTTGGCAGGAGCATCAACCATTATATCCTCCGTTGAGGACGCATACCTATTTTGATTCGAAAAAGAACTACTTCCTTGAGAGTTGAACTGCTTCGTTAAAAATTCATTCTTTTTTCTGAAATGTATCACCTGATTCGAGATTAACCATTCTAATTAATATGAAACGATTTCATGAGGTGATAATTCAATATTTTTCATTTCGGAGTGAAATAACTCATACTGAAATATTCTGTTTTGCTAGAAGATTCATCATGAAGTTTGACAATTATTCTACAAGAAACATTTCCATGTCTAACCGAAAAGAATTTCAGATGAAATAAATGCATATTGGACCAAATGGATGTATTGCCAAATGAAAAAAAAAAGCATGGGATGGCATAGTTGAATTGTTAGTTTAACACCGCTGATGGAAAGATAGATGCAGAGGTTTTCAGAAAAATTGGCTGGTAGAGAAGATCACCACGTTCAAGCACATAAAGGGACAATTCTTAAAGATTAGAGGGACCAAGTTCCTTCAAAGATACCAGAGAGTGACTGTGATGATTACCGATATCCTCAAATTTTCGGCGGACGTGCTGCGGTACCTGTCTCTTCAATCCTCCACCTTGCAAACAGAGTCTCGAAAAGTTTCCTTCAACAGGCAGACAAATAGACCGACAGAAAAGGGCTAGATTCAGGCTGCAAGTATCCCTGGAAACGCAACCAGGGCCCTGAAGGCTCTTGACTACACGATCACTATCTGAATGTAAGAAGGGTCTCCTTCAGGGTGACCCCACTGGGCTCCACAAGGGGTCCAGGAGCTTCCGAAGATGCACCGGATCAGCGGATCAATGACTGAGACAGGAATTCCAATGATGCAGATAATCTTGCATCACTGCAAAGGTATTTAAGTGGTTCTAACCAGGCGAATAGAAGCGATGCAGAGATAGCCGTAATACAAAAACCCTTGTTGAACTGGGAGAGGATTGTGGCTTAGGAAGGTAAGAGTCCATATACAAGGGACCACGCGAAACTGCACGAAGGACGTGCATTGTTGCCGAAGGTATGGATGCACTTTGGTGTCTAAGCTCTGCTCTGAACAACCCAGAGAGGGCAAGACTGTTATCCAGTACTGACAAGATTCCCCTCCTGTTGGGCTCTCGCCATACAGGATACCTCTTGTACAGGATGTACACTGCCAAGCGAATCTTGAGTTCACTTAAGGAAGATTTAATTTTAATAGTTCAGATGCTTACAGGACACAACCACATGGACCATCATAAGCAAAAAATGGGATTAGATCTCACGACAGAGTACAGGAAATACGGTACAGGAGACGAAAAATCCTTGCATATCCTATGCCAGTGCCCGCCATAAGCTAGGCTCAGGCAGCGAATAACTAAGGATCATTTTATGGATCCCCAGGACATAGCAACGCAAACAGTGGATGACATCCTTGGCTTCATTGAAAGGTCTCGACCAGTTGCAGCTGGATCTATTGCAGCAAAGGTAATGATCGAACTCACAACTTTGGTAAAGATTTCGAATTTTTCGAAACTGAGTCAACAAATGTTGAATTGTTTTGAAACATCGCATATCGGATTTTTAAAGAATTGAGGTACCTGTTACCTGTTAACGCATTCACAGCGGAATGGATGAATACTAGAGCAAGATATAGAATTTTCAACAAGACCACTGATTTACATATATATTTTAGTGAAAAATACAACTGCTCGATACAAGAATCATTTTGTTGTTGAAAATTTAACTAGTTATTTGAAAATCATTATCATAGAGCAGTGAAATTTCTATCCACTCCTTGGCATTTTTCGGGACCTGTAAATTAGAATTATATTGCATACACAAATGACAATTTATCTGCATGTATTGAAATTTCGCATTGTTCCAGGAGATTAAAGTTCAGGATAAAATTTTAAATGAGGAAGTGGACGGGGACGCGGAAACCGCTGATGATGATATACCTCTTGAAATGGAAAGAACAAAGATTGAAAATAATGGTAGGTTCATACATTAATGATTAAAACCCTCATTTACAAGAATTTCCATGAAAAATAATAAATGAAATTTTGCAGGAATGGTACTACCTTCATGCTCAAATGCGTCTCCAAAGGTTCCTTTCTCCAAGAAAAGGAAAAACTCTGCAACGAATGACTTCAGAAATAAAATGAATAACGGATATTCGATTTTGCAGTCTAGTGTCCATAAGAATAGAAAGAAAAAAGATGTCTGCGACTTATATAGCGAGTTAGTATCCGCAAAATTAAGAGCAATAGATGACCGAAGCAGAGAAATAACGATGAACAGGATGGACAATCTCTTTTTTGAGATGAAGATGAAGCAGAACGTGGTGCCTAATTTTCATACCTATTATAACCCCTCCCAATCACACATAATTACGCGTCATCAAGATCATAAATGTCTCATTTTCCGTCTTCTCATACCCGCTCATCAATTCTTCTTCAACACATCTACATTCACAAATAGATCTTACAATCCCTGAAAGCTCTTATTTTCCTTCTACTCAAATCACACACACACACACACACAAATTCTTCATCATCGGATTCCTCAGTCTCAATTTTACCCTCTCCTTATAACTCAAACATTGATTCTCCATCACAAAGCTCCACAATCTCAAGCGACAGTAATAATTGCATGATAAAATATGCAAACTTATAACGTTACTCAGAAACCATAGAATATTTCATGCAATTCATTATTTAGTTATGAATAATAAATATATACGTGTAGCATATACTTATGTAAGTAATCTTGTCTCTTAGTGTATTTTTTATATACTATTTTGAAGATATATGTAGATTATAAAGAAGGAAAGTTTATCTTTGTAGAATGAATGAATCGAAAAAAGTATATATTTAACTCAAGCTCAGAGTAAATTATGAGCATTAATTAGTTAGTCGTTGCTGTACTTCGAATTAGAGAGGTTATCATCATAGCGAGACATACAATTCTCTTAGAATTATCGAGAAATTCGAATTATCGAACTTCGAAATATCGAGAAATATTAACATGAAAAACATCAGATTTCAGCCGGGACTAGAAAAAAATTCGAATTATCGGAAATTCGAATTAAAGAGGTTCGAATTATCGAGGTTTTGCTGCATTTTTTACATCGTTATTATTCGTACCTGATTTCTGGAAATTTATATTTTTTTATTTTTAAGCCATAACTCTTCATGCCTATCTCTTTTTCAACTTCGATTCATTTTACTTAGAGAAAAAAAGATGTGTCTTGAAATTCTCTACAAGTACCAGTCCTTGAAATTAACATTCGAACGTTTCTCAAAATTGACTTTCTACCGAGGGGCTATTAGGAATAGAAATCATGACTTAATCAAGATGGCCCCGGCCAAAGTAGCGCTCGTAAAGAGCCACCTTTTTGTTCAAATAAATGTGAACAGTAGCTGGTTTTTTGAATTTGTGTACTTACAAGGGTAAAAATGAAACAGACGATTGCAGAGATTTGTGGCTTTAGCGGATCTACACCGCCTTGTAGAAATTTCGTTGACACTGACCAACAATTCAGAATAATTGCCTTTTGCCTGCACTCTTCTAATTTAAAATCTGCTTCTCACGAAATTAGAGGAAAAATATTTTATTCCGGAAAGAAAAAAAAAATCAATAATATTCCTACGTCGATTAAAACAGGTTCTTTCGAAATCGCTTCATCTCCAGTTTTTTCATTAGCCGCTTCTCCTAATCCTACTCCTTAATCAATTTTTTCGATTTCTTCAGAATTGTTCATCCTTTTGAAAAAAAATATTCACTATTTACAAATATTTGTTGAGTTTCTAGAAATTGGATTTTGAGCTTAGAACTCGGGTTCATGGCTCTTGCATCAATTTAGAAAAATGAAAATACTTTGATTATATAAAAAAACTATTTGTTCATCAAATTCAGGAAAATGTTACAATTTAACTTTATATAGCTATGCCTGTTATTACATAAACCCACCTTGCTAAGTTATAGTCTTGTCTTTCAAAATACTTGGAACAAAGAACCATATCCTGACTCACTTCTTTTCCTATTCCAAATACTTGTTCCCATAGTCTTCTGTGGTCGACCATTTGTTTATTTCCATTTATTGTTTTTACTTCCACAACACATTAATAACTTTGGGAAATTTATGGAATCTAGTTTCTGGATCCCTCTAAGCCTTTGATGAGCAACCGAAAATAGAGCAAAAGACATTTCTATTTGTCTTTTTAGGACTAAATTTCATCCCACTATCATTCATATTACTTCCAGAATAATTTTTCATGCACTGACAACACTATCCTTTAGTTTAGAACTCTGAAATAAAAGTTCTGTATATTTCGGCTCTTATATCGCATGTCAACAAGCCTCCCTATTTTATTGACCTTTGTCGCCATCAGACATCGTATTGCAGTTCTGCTTTTCTCAATTCACTGCAAAATTATGTGTGTCAGACTAACAATGACAACCGATGATTTCTCGAAGAATTTTCGTGAGTTTATCGCTATGACTCTTCCACTGGCCTCATCTCTTCACACTCGCTCTTATACTCGCGCTTGTGTTTTGTTCCGTTCGAGTCAGAGCGACTAACCAAAGAGTTTTCAAGACTTCTACTGACGACTAGAGGGTCGACCCAAGGATTTTGCAGAAGTTAGTTGACGGTCGTTATGAGGATTCTTCAGGAAACAGTCCCTCGCTTTCTAGACAATAATTCTTAGGCTGGATCCATCCGTATCCCCTCTTGATCAGGAGAGGTTCAATTTTTCCAAAAAAGGTACAGATTTTCAATTTTTTTTCAATTCTTCAAAGTCAAGAGTTGCTTACGTCCATTACGTGATCTTCACCCATTAGCCTGGCTTTATCCCGAATCAGAATGTTTATGGTCGATTGATTAGAAGAACCCCCATCACAGACTGGAGCAATATAAGATAATATGCAATATAATAATTGGGCCGTGGTAGTTCCCTTATTTCAAAAGAAAGTAAAATCGTGAGCGTGATCAGCATATTTTTCTGTTCGTTTTTTCACGCAATCTTTGAAGCCCACCATTCTTTCTTTTTATAAACAAGAAATTTGTTAGTTTTTCTTGAAGAATTTGTGGAAATCATGAATTTCAACCTTCAAGCGGTTCATTCATCGAGCAAATTTCAGGCGACGAAAAACTTTCATTAACAATGTTGTTGCTTGAGTTTCAAAGAAGTTTTCTGGAAAGCTTTGGATCAATCGCATGAATAGTTGAAAAATTATGAATGTTTTAAATTAAAAATTACAAAATAATACTCGAGATATTACCACTAGAATAATTGATTTATTCGAAAATTTGAACAAAACTAAGAGAGGAGCCGCATCAGCCACAATTTCCGAATTTTCGATTTCTGCATTTTTTTCCTTAGTGATTCCTACGCTCGACTACTGCTGAAGATGATCGCAAGGCGTATATTCGCCATATCCAAGTCGACTCGATACTTGGCAATACACGAATATGTGGATGCCTGTGTTCGGGTATGCTCGCCACTTGCCACTTGCCACTTATACAATAAAACCTATTTTTCTGTGAATAATTTGATTAATTTCGATAGAACGATCAGCTTTCCTTGGAACTTGGACTAAGAGTTGAAACTTTGATAGTTGCCTGCGAGCAACTGTGATTGATGAATAAACAAATTGTGTTCGAGAAAACCAATCAATCACGTCGAGTCATATAATTCAGTTTCAAAATTCAATAAATCAATTGGAATCAATCATTTACGTCAACCGCTTAGGAGAAGAGTCCGTATCGTCCGACCAGGGATCGAAAGCAAAATATCCTAGTTCACCACATTTATTAATTATACTTCTCTTATTTTTCTTTGTATATCACGTCACACGAGCCATCTGGTAAGGATTCGAAAATTTTTACGAATGACAGTAGATCGGTCGGGCAGCCGAAGACGGAGGGGGGTTCTACGGATGCCACGAGACGACCCGATCACCATGGCAATCGACAAGAGAAGAACTCTAATTGCTCCATGGATGAGATTCCCGTGGAATCAAGAATGGTCAGAGGCGGAGACTCGAGCACAGACGCGGCAGCGTATCCAGGGTACCAGCGGGAATTCAAACCAACCGCACATGTGCGCGAACGCGGCCAGGTGGCAGATGCCATAGACACGGCAACAGACCACGCCGCCAGCCGACGCGTCACCCTGCGTTGCCTCGGGCAACGGGGTTACCGCGCTTTACCATGTACTACGTTCCGCTTGATTCCCGAGCAAGACGAAATTGGTCATCTGCGCAAGACAACACGTTCTCACTAGTCCGAGAGCTGAACATATTCATCTTCACGGACAATCTTAGTTTGACTTGTAAGAAGGCCAGGTATGAAAAGGATGTCGGTCCGTCCCGAAACGGGAAAATTAATAGAATCAACAATTTTAACGCAAGGAGTAAGGGAAATTCCGATCGGTAGAGGCAACTCGCGGGGCCGAAGGATCGTGTTAGGTAAGAGTCTCAATTGATACACCTTCCTACTCACATTTCTTGTGATTCGTTTCCGTCCTTTCGTGGTAGTCTGAAGAAGTTGGCTAGAATAGCCAATAATAGTAACCCGTCAGCAGTGGCTGACCAGCGGTCAATCGCGCCGGATCCACTCGTACTGTAACATTGTTCCGGAAGTCGATTGTAGCGGGGAATCTTTAAATTCGAACATTTGTGTCTTGAATGTCGTGGGTCTCTTAGTAAATTCAGTGTCTCCGGGTTTTACTCATGTAGAAAATTTTGAGATAAGACCGACGCCAGCAGTTCTACCACTCGGTTCATGAAGATGGCCGTCGTTCACGTGTAGCATTTCTGCACATTCGGAACGGATCTTTGGAGAATCCTACCCTGCAGCATTTGACAATATCCGTCGTTAGATTGGAAGAATCCTCCCTACATTTAACACTCCATTACACGCGCTATATCTGACAGATACATAGTTTAGCATTTTTCATCACTGGTTTCTAACGTGAAGCGAGACGTCGTCCCCCTCCCTCCTATTCTTCGAGCTCGCTTTGCTGAACAATTTAGGCAAAAAAAATTCAGTTTTTATACTAATTTTTTCAATTTACTATTGATGTATCTCAGAGATACGATGCGTTTATCAGTGTTCTGCCAGGAGGCAATGATGTGTCAAACCATATTGTGAATGATAAATTCGTATGTCTCTTTTTTTTCATGCATTTTACTGTCTGATGTCACTCCTTACTACTCCCCTCTCCGGTTTTTAGGTAATTCGGTTTGGTTGGGGCTTTTGAATTCGAGGATAAAGTGTTTGCTGGTTTTCCTTTCCCCTATTAAAAAGCAATAAGACTAGCTGGCTCTCAGCTATCAGGAATATTTGGGTAACGGAAAACGCACCCTCTTCATTTTTGTTTCCTGATTATGTTTCCGAATCATCATTGTGATTCCCTCAATATTTATCCAGCTTTTCACGATGTACTATTCTCACTTTCGATTTTTGCAAATTCTCCATTCCGACTGGCATTTGTTTTGCTTCCTTATAAATTTTTTTTTTTTTTCCATCTTTGACCTAGGTTCATTTTCGAAGCTATAAGATAGTGTTCCGATCGGCATTCAAAACCTCTCATAGCCCTTGTATCTTTCACAGACCTCAGTCTTTATTACTTAGCATTCGGAATGTTACGTAATCATTCTAATTGTGGTTGAAAATCTTACTATTTTTTGAAGAATTATTTTTTTTTTGGTTAGAAATTATTTTTGAAACTGAAAATTCAAAAAATTTATTCATGGTTGGAAAGAATCCTATTCTAATTGAGATCTGAATCTTTTGTTAAGTACGCGTATTTTTTGAGGGAAAAATTAACTGTTTCGTTTGAACATTCATATTTCCTATTCTGAAATACAACTGTTTCATATAAAACTATTATCCTGCTATTATTTTTTTACCGTAGCATTTATAACTCTCATCAATATTCAACTATCCTCCTTCGGCTGGAAATAAACTTTCGATACAAATCAATGCTTCCAACTGAAAATCAGGATAATTCATTTTTGGTTGAAAGGTGATCTTTCTGAGTTGAAATTTCAATCTTCGGTTGACAATGTCTATTCTCCAAACCTAATTATCTTTGTTGGACATTTATAGTTAAAAGTTCGAAATATCGTCATTTTCCGGTAAAAATACCACCATTTTGTTGGAAATTGATGTTCTTTGGTTCAAGAGACTAGTTTTCTGGTATCTTTTCCCATCAGGAAGAAATTGACGTGCGTGAAGCGCGCACGTATAATATCCTCGATAGGTGGTGAAAATCGGGTAAGAGAGCTGCCTGCGCCTATTACGTGACAACCCGGTGTGCAGTATTGCACGACGGGTCGCTACATACAGCTCTCTATTCTTCATTTTACATTCATGAATAAGTAGACTAACATGCAAATCGATTGAAGAAAAGATGAAGAATATGTTAAGTTTTATTGAAGATTGTTAATAAATGTGAAAAACATACTAGTAAGGTCTAGCGGGCTTAGTGACAGGAACGTTCACTATGTGGTCACTTGAAACGGTCACGAAATTTCGTGACCAATCGCCGATGCGGTCCACTGTGGATGGAAGGGTGATTTTATTCAAGAATTTGAGGAATTCCAAATAAGCAGGGGAAAATAGTACAAATTAAAAGGACAATCCAAAAATAAGAGCGCACAGCCGTCATTTTTTTAGAACACCAAAAAAAATGGTATTTTGTGATCGAAGTTAGATTCATCACCATATAAAAGAGAACTCCTGAAAGCATGCATGCTACGAATGTATTTTAGAGGCTTGTGGAACATTTTGACGTCACGCTTCATTTTATTATCAATTTTTTTTAGATAAAATGAATCACCTTTTGACTATAGTTTGAAAATGAAAGGGATTACATAGAAATTAAATTGTTTTACTTTGTACATATCGTAATTTAATTTAACGACATTATTGACCGTTTTTAATGACAAAATAATAATAATTTTTGGATATTATACATTTTTTGCAGTTGTAGCAACAAACTTTGATAAAAAAAATAGACTTGTTCCTAATTTTGTGTGAACATAAATTTCCCAAATTATAATTGATTTTCAATTATTTATAAAAAATATTAACTAATTCTACTTACATAACAAAGGGTTTCAGAGATGAAGCTTTTCAAGCTTTCCTTTATGACAGATTCTTTCCGATCTTTCTGTGAGGTGTACGTGGTTATCTATATTCGAGTCATTCAACAATATTCAATTTATATTAATTTAATTTGAAAATTCTGCTGGTGCATTTGATTTTTGTTCTTCCCCTATGGCCATTTCGCTGTTTGTTTTCCTACCCAAAACATAATTAGGCATAGTAAGGAACGTACAAGTTTATGAACAAACACTAGTTCTTTAAAAAATATAATGATATATATTTTTACATCCAATCAATCTAAAAAATGAAAATCAGCGCCGGATAACATTTTTCGGGGCCCGGGGCTAAACCTCGGAAGGGGCCCTCTTAAGGGCGGAGAAAATCCCGATTTTCGAGAAAGCAGGAGAATAAATCATGATCATTCTTAAATTACAAAGTTTTTATTTTTTTCCTATATCTTACAATCATGGACCTAATGAATCTTTACTGTAATTCACCATTGCTTGAACCTACGTTGAAATATGGATCAGTAACAAAGTTTTTTAGAAAATTTTCTAAAAATTATCCATTTTTTCTGAGATTTTATAGAACTTGCTGTCACGTACGTGAACTTGTTTGATTTTTTCTAAGGTCAGGGGTCCCTCGGTCCCCTGGGGCCTGGGGCACTAGCCCCCCTGTCTCCTCTGGTTAATCCAGCGCTGATGAAAATCATTTCCACAAAACACAGATTTACCAGAACACAATTTGCACGAAAAGTTCTAAGTTAGTACTTCCAATCAGATTTATAAATAAGATTTCCACAAAACATATATGATGATAAACATTTTTGTTTTCACTGAATGTGATTTGATAAACAATAACCGTTAATGCAGCTTGAAATGAGACTATAAGTTCGATTAGGTAAACCTAACCTCTCTATTAATCTGTAAAAAGAAATACAGGATTGTATGAAATAAAACGTTTTTCGGTTTTAATTATAAAGATCATATCATTTGTTTACTTCAGTGATTTTATGACTATAACAAAATAATAGACAAAAAAACCTCCGTCCTCGTTACTTTTCTGCAGAAGTTCTTTGGAGAGGCACAGTTTGATGTCAGGCTGCCCTGGACAAGCTATATAAGTAAGGTTACGTCAATAGAGGTTACGTCGACGGGAAACAACATAAAAATTGTTCCCAAAGTTCAAAAGTGGAATGTTTTGAAGAATCCTTTTGTGATTCGCTTTCCTCCATTCTCATATATATTTTTATCCCTCATTCATTAAATTTTGTCAACAAGTATCAAATTAACGTTGTGGCTATTTCGCCCGAAAAAGCTGGCGAAATAGCATGCTTGCCTTATTTCGCCCATTTTTTTGAGCGGGATTAAGTTAAACAACATTGTGTCGCTGTGAGCTAGGAAATGAGGCTTCGCAAAGATGAATCAGAACTTTTACTCAAAAATAAAGATTCTATGATCTTACATATTATTGACATAAATTTTTACCACATATATGAACTAATATGAGCGATGAGTAAATGTAGATATATAAACTTCACTTTTATGAATAACAAAACTTTATTCACATAATTTTGAGCGAGATGAAACAAGATAATAAAATTCTAATCCAAGAATCTCAAATTTTTATAGATTTTTATCCGGACTTCTTCGAAAAATTTCAAGTTTCAATAATTTTTTTTTCAAGTACTCTATTTATAAATTATAAGACTTGAATTCGTCTTCATTATCAATTGTTCTGTTCTTCCAATATGTTTAGAATTAACTAGTCATAAAAATTTTCTGATTGAGAATCATTCCAGAACATTTTCTGATTGAAAATCATTCTACGTCAAATAATTACAATTTGAATTTGTCCCTTCCTCCAAATTTTTTTATAAAAAAAAGCATCTCTCAATTCTCCCAATTGAGAATAATTCAAATTCTATATTTGCTAGGTTCATTTAGAAATATTTATTTTTGACTATTCCCATCTCGGTATTAGTTAATTTGGATGACAAAAACTTGAAATTGATATAATTGTAAGTATTTGATTGAAAACTACAAATGGAAAATTTCAAATTTTGAATGATCTGATTTGGAAACATTTAGTCTCGTGATGAATCAATCATCACCGAAAATAGAACAATTCGTAACACTCGTTTTCCTGAGCTTTATGTATTCAACACAAAGCATTTTGAAAAAGAAACAGGAGTACAAAAATGAAAGCGTTTCTGCAAACCAACTTGATGCTTCTTGCTTTTTGAAGTGTTCAATAATGGTTGATTTTTTCTTTTTAAACGCCGAAACTTATGCACTTCCATAAAAATAAAATGAGAACATTCTCCTCCAATTCTAATTGGAGAAATGTCAACTTCTTCATAGACATAGTTGTTCTCCAAGAAAATGTACAATTAGTCACTGAACATTTTAAGGTTATATTGGTTTTACTCCCGTCTCATGTTTTGTTTCCGCGATAATAACGTTCATAGTATAATTATGAATTTTTAAATAATTTTATTAATAATTTTTTTCCCGTCTCCCCCTTCTAACACATTCCGGTGGTCGAAATAAGCTACTTTCCTTATTCCGCCAGCTTCATCGGGCGAAAAAAGGGAAGCATGCTATTTCACAAAAAAAACGGGCGAAATGAGGCAAGCATGCTATTTCTCTCGAAAAAATGGGCGAAATATTCTCGTCCTAAAATTGTCAATTACGTCGATGGATACTTATAAAAACAGGCAATATTTTCGTAGACTTTTCTTTAGTTTGCGAAAAAAATTCTTCATTTTCATTCACAAAGCTTGGAGCAATAAGTAGTAAGAGGGGTTTTCTTCAATTTTATGTCAAAACTGGTTATAGAAAAGTATTCCAAGTTCTAAAATGATCCCTGTTTAGGTATCGACGTAACAACAAAAATATTTTCATGGACACTTACTATTTGCGTGCATATGTTGTGAATATTGCACTAAAATTGAAATATTTATAGTAAAAATTGTACTCTTTCATCGGAACTCTAAGAGCCTCAACATCATCATTTATTTTCTACGTGGCTTCGAAATATGCTTCAGGAATTGGTGAACATCTCTTGAAGAAATTGTTTGGACACTCAACATGTGTAGACTTATGATTGCCGCGCTACAGTCAGCATACCAGTGAAAGAGATATGATGTGTTACCGTATGTAGAGAATCTTATCCAATTTCCAAAGTGTAGCTAGGTTTGACGTCTGTTGGTAAACCGAGGAAGTCAACAGGTCAATCTATCTACTGAAATATTGATTATTATATGTAAATATATGTGTGCATGATGAGCGCGTATCAAATAATATGGCATACAATCATGGACCCAATCATGAATAACAAATTCGAAGATGTACAATGATTTAAGAGTTGAAAAGGTAATCAATAATCGATGGATGTTGGAACATATCAAGATAACGTATTAGGAAACGTGTAAAGGAAGGTAGAGAGAAGAACCGTTAGAAATGGGGTCGCTTAATTATCAGATCCAAAATCAATACTCAGTTCAGAAAGGCTCCGATTCATCAAAAACGCACGTGAAAGATGGACGTCAACGTACATGCCTCAAAGCGATATGTGATCGATATAATAAAGAAAAACTATACAATCTCCAGATACATCCCCATGAACGTTGTTTTTTTTTGTTTGTCATGATGTAAAAACTATTCGAAATAGTTTTCCTGATTGTGAATAACCATAAAAAATACTTTTAGACCTGTTGTTTATTAATTATATTCGCGCAAGAGGTCTAAATTATAGTATAAGTACGTTGTACAGTCGTGGCCAGTTGGTCGTGGGGGCTAAGGCATGCGCTTTGGACCCACACGCCGGCTGGTTGTGGGTCCGATTTCCGCCTTGCACTCTGGAAGAGCTTCGGCGGCCCACGCGGTGGACACTTGCCTAGCAAGGGAGTGTTCATCTCCGGAATGTCGTGGTGCCGGTACCTCTTGAGAAAAAGGTTACTCTAAGTACTTGGAGCAGGGGTTCTTGGTGGTTCAGAACCCACCTTAAGCTGTAGGTCTCCCTTGCTTATTACTAAGGTAGTGTTAGGGTGTGTGAAGGAATGGTGGAGAGGTTCGAGGAAAATTTAAACCCCCAGAAAACACATTGAATCAATGAATCAAGTTTTACAGTCCCGCAAAAACGGGATTTTCCAGATCTGATGATCATTTATTCAACACATGAGGGTTTGGATTAAGACGCAACAAGTCATTTTCAAACAAATTTATTAGCCAGAAAAATCATATTGCATCTCTCAGCCCATTCCAACATATAACCCGTGCTGGAATGACCCAGGACTCATAGCGAGAAGAAGGCTGCGAGGCGTGTCCCACCTCCTCCACCTGACCCAAACAACCAGGGTAAATCATTTTTACAATATTTAGAGTCATTGTTTACTTTGCACTATGCATATGTTTGTTGTTTAGGAAAAAGTTTGTTTACATAGGATCCCCTCTGAATTCTGACTTTGAATTAAATGTGGTAAATTACCGATTTTGAAAAAGAAAAAGAACCAATACATCTTAGTTTTTTTGGATCTTTTTACAAAATGGGTTGAAAGAATCCCAATAAGAAAAGCGAACAGAATTAGGATAGAGACTGAATTCCATAAACGTGTCATTTTCCGTTAGGGAACACTGCGGATTCTCCACATGGACAATGGCACAGAATTCGTTAACTAAACCTTGAGAGACCTGACCGAAAAATTCGGAAGTAGATACACGAAAACGCCCTAATACTGTCTACCAGCAAACTCGGCAGAACGGTATAACCGGAAGATCAAACGAATAATAGAAACATATATAGTTAACGAACATTCGACCTGTGACGGACAAATGGACGACTTATAATTTGTCATAAATTCTAGAAAAAATCCCTCAACACAACTCACGCCAGCGTTTTCAAACTTGGGTCGCGAATGGGAACCACTACAGTTCCTAAGAAGTACGATAGAAAACGATAACGAGATGGATTTTCAGAGCGTAGATAAATGGACAGATTGATTAAGGAATTTACAAATTTTAAAAAAAGAGTTCCGAAATAATCTAGATAAGGCAAATGATAATCAGGTAAGTACTTATAATCTAAGAAGAAGACCAATCGAATACAAAGTAAAAGATTGGGTGTTGAAAAAGGTAAAAAAAGTATCCAATAAGGCGGATAACAAGGCAGGTAAGCTCTACGATGAATACGAAGGCTCCTATATTATTGAAAAGAAATTCTCTCCCACAATTAACGAATTGAGAAAACCGACGAGGAGGAGAAGTAAGGGAGGAGTTGGAAATTGCAACGGCGTGGAAGGAACAGCAATTAGAGAGATTGAGGGAAGACGAGGCTTGGCGCGGAGAATGCAGATTGACAATAGAAGGAGGGAATTGGCCAAAGAGAGTGGGATGACTACGGAGGATCACAATCCTAATCTCTTGTCAATCACGATCGTTACAATTCTTTTATCCGGGTTTTTTTTTTTGATTCGCAAAACCGAACAGGCATCCAGAAACCACGGAGGAAACTTGGAACCAAAAAATCATGAAAACATCGTACTTTTAAAGAAGAAACTTGGGAATTCATTATGCAGTTAATACAAAATCTGCTGGACACAAACGGGACTGAAATTAACCAAAAAAAAGCAACGAACCTCACTTGGGAAAAAGACCTCAATATTCACCATCAAACCTTATTGGAACAGGACATAGAACTTAGAAACTCTCAGGTGTAAACCCAAACTCTTACGGGGGAGGGTGGGTGAAACAAAATTATAACATGCCGAATATAACGCGGCACGGCCGTGCAATAGGAGAGTACCCTCGGTAATAGATTTACGGACGAGAATCGTTTGATTTCTGGATGATGGTTGTATTGGAGAGTACTGAAGCTCTGGTTAAAATTTTAAAACCCCTTCAGAATCTTGTACTCAAAAAATGAATGATTAAAAATAAGATGTGCTCTCATGGGAAAACGCACTTTTTGTGATATATAAAAAGATTGATAAATGAAAAAATTCTGACACATGTAAAATGTTCTCTCAAATCTATATCTGCTTTGTAAAGTATCAATCATAGCCTCAGAGGATGGGAAAAAAATAATT
Organism: Neuroterus valhalla; assembly: GCA_011762715.2. Classification (NCBI taxonomy): domain Eukaryota; kingdom Metazoa; phylum Arthropoda; class Insecta; order Hymenoptera; family Cynipidae; genus Neuroterus; species Neuroterus valhalla. Next base: position 3,729 of record WSXT02117394.1, on the reverse strand, counting down.
TATACCGTAAATGTATGAATGACGTCATCACAGTGAATGGATGGCAACGTCGCATCCACTCCACGTGCTCTGGCTTATGCGTGAATTTGAGATGACACATGTGCTCTTGAACGTCGTGGCTGAATTTTAGGAGGGCGAGGTAGGGGCGCGACGCGACTTTGCCAAACCTATGACCGATCAGTCCTAAAGATGCGAGCTGCAGCGTTCGCGAAACGTCGACAAATTTTTTGTAGTTTTGTACACGATCGAAACCCGAAATACCTTATTTCATCTCAATGGATCATCGTGAAAGCCTTAAGTCTATAATCTAAAAGTATTACAGCCAGATTTAGTCCCCTATATCATAAAGTTGCGTGGTAACTTTTTTTTTTGCGAATGGGAAAAGGTAAAATCTGCGAATTGCGTGATATAATTTCTGTATTTTAAGCTTAAATATTGAAGTCTTTTTGAGCCATTGCACATAAAAGTTTTACAAGGCATTAACTTAGAGAACGAACAAGCATATCAATTCTTGTTGATCAATGAATGGAAAACTCCATTGAGATCATTCTTATGGGAAGAATTTTTTGATTCGTGGAATTGTATTCTAGATTATTGAGAGTAAACTCTTATGTCCATTCAAGCCACTGATCTGTTTCATACATTAGATATAAGACGACTTCAAAAACGCGTTGCGAGTTGAAGCCAGCCAGCTGAATGCATGCGCGCATCAAGACTGCAGCACAACCGACTCGAAAGCTTCCATTTGACACTCGTGTAACCTATTCATTGTGTGCAGGCCGTCAGAAGAGATAGGTGAAACTATGTGAGCTCCCAGTGGCGAGGTTCCGCATCTCTGTCGGACGCTATTGTGTTTATGGACATAGAAATGAACGGGGCAGAGCACAAACTTGCGGGGTTTGGCAACGCGTGAGTAAGAGGAACGACGCACACCACGCATGCTATCCCCACTTCTTTGGAGGGCTCTCAGCTTGCCGAGTGATTGGTCTGTTGCGGCAACGACAATTTTCGTCGTTTTAACAAAACAATTACTGCCTAAGTACCCTGTAGATTCCTCAGCCCCAATCTGTAAGGGTAATAAACTTTACCTCTTTCTGTCGAACTCTAAAACATTCTTACTGATCAAGTCTCGTAGGCACGTTTACCTAAGTCTGCGAAATATCTACTTTGGAATTTGGAAAATATTAAGAACTCCGAAACTTACAAATACAGTGCCTAAGATGTAGAATAAAAAATTTGAATGATGTTGAGAATCAAAATACGAATCAAACATAAAAATATGGGAATATTAACTTAATGTTCAATAACATAAAAATGGGTTCCACACACTCCCCTGCTGGCGACGGAGTCACGCAAAACCAACTAATAGCCCATCTGGAAAACGGACACGTCTGCCTGTCCATTTTGTGTAATGCTGCTAGATCTGGAAATCAGCCTTGCTTTGAACTGCTCGATCTTGAGTGGTGTTATTAGCTTCGCGCTGAATTTCTGGATCATAAATACCAGATGTTAGTTGTCCTGAAGTGTTTACGGAATCTTCCTCGAAGATGTAAAACGGCTTCAGGCGATCTATGGACACATTGGTATCTCCATCTCGCAAATCGTTTGATGACTGTAGATGGTCCTTCTTAGGACTGTTGCATTAGCGTTTTGGAAATACCTAAGCGTACTAGGACGTGTGAACAAGTTTCTAAATCTTTAGAAACATGAAATTTGTTTTGTACTCCGAACTACTGCTTGTAGCCACACGTTGTGAGAGGAATTCTCCAGGTAATCGAAGAGGCTCATTGTAGACCAACTTTACTTATGTTGTTTCAAGATCTTCCTCCCAGTCTAAACGGATGCCTAGGAGTATGACTGGTAATTCGTCAACCCATTTCTCAGTCTCGTGGCGCATGATGGCAGCCTTAAGCTGGTGGTGCAAACGTTCCACGAACCCATTCGCTGCAGGATGATACGCAGTTGTCCGGAAATGCCTTGTCTCAGTAATGTTATGAGCTCTTCGAAGAGTCACGACTCAAATTGTTTCCCCTTATCAGTTGTAACACGAAGTGGTACACAAAATCTAGCGATCCATCCCGTAAATAAGTACTTTGCGATGGCCTTCGCTTCGATATTCTCCACCGGAAAAATTTCAGGCCAATGAGTGTAGCGATCTATGCACCTTAGACAGTAGTCAAAACCTTGCGAATGAGTTAGGCAACCTACTGTATCAACATGCACTTCTTCAAGCCTTGTGGACGGTGAAACGAAGTTTCCGAAGGTCGATGCGACGTATGTGGTTACCTTCTGAACGTTGACAATGCAGGCAACACTTTGCCCAATTTCGGCAATCCTTTTGCATCGACGGCCAAACGAATCTTTATGTGATGAATTCAGCAGTCGCTCGGATCCCTTGATGTGCGAGATTGTGTACAGAGTTGAATGCTATTCGTCTGAAAGGTGTCGTTAGGAATGGTCTAACCGAGTTGTGGTATGTGTCACAGTAGACAGCTGCGTTATACCACCACGCTCTGCTACCATTCGGTTTCAGTTCGATTCCTTTGGCATCGAACTGATGGGCCTATGACAAAGCCACCGAACGCGTCCACAGGTTGCGGATAGAGGATCCATGTGCCAAGGGTTTCTGCTGAATACGCTTACGAATATAATAAGCAGTCGCGAATAATTGTCCAGGGATGGTCCCGAAGTGAAAACCCCCAATCTAAGGCGTAAACAACCATGCTGAAAGCTGAATGGCACCTGGGTGTGGTGTCTTTTACCGTCTCTTTTACGGTGTCTCTAGAGTACGAGGTGACCTTCTGGAGTATACAGCCTTGCCCTCGCATGCGGGGCTATGCGAAGGTGGACAGTCCCTTCCCTAGCTACTCGTGGGAATAACAATGCAAACTAACAACCCCAATCCAATTATTATTGTGGTTCAAAATGATCGAACGTGCCGAGCACCCGACAATGGTTCGGCTAGTATTGCTGATCGTTGCAGAGTTTGGGGTGCTGAATTAAATGGAAACACGATGCCAAACCGGCGAGACTATCGACATTCTTTATGGATGGATCAACTCGATAATGTCCTGCTTAGTTGCTATGATGCCAGTAGTGTCCCTAACCGCAAAGGTTACATGGTGCGCCTGCACACTCTGTGGTGCCAGAAACACCCAGAGCTCTCGCACCTTTCACAGCAAGTGTTAAGAAACCGTGCCGTGAACCTTTGGCGGACAAGAGATGTACGTAGAAAGCTTTCTCAACAGCTGCAAGTACAAGCCGCAGAGGAAAATCAGGAAGCGACATTGAGACCAACTGCTGAAACAAGGCTCCCCTTGAGACGCGATGGAGATTTTCGTACAATAAGAAACGTTAACATTCAGGTTTCTTCCAAGCCCGATGATCTACCCAAAATGGCCGCTACCCTTCGTGAAGATCTCTCAGAAGATGCAGACCTCTGGATCATCACTTGTTAGGTTTATAATGCGGCGCGAGCCTTGGCTAATTCAAATCGAAGGTTTGAATCGTTGGTTTTCACCAACGATTGATGAAAAAAACCAAAAAGCGCTTGCATCAACCAAACAAGAAGATTGGCTGGGTACGACAAAATGCGTCCCGTATCCAGTGTGAGATTTACTACATAAGATCTGGTAAGCCTTCTACGGCAAGGGTCCGAAAGTTCGCTCATGAAATGAGGATCCATCATCACACATTGAAAATTTCAAAGCTGCTGACCATCAAGCAGCA
>WSXT02117393.1:0-42048 GCA_011762715.2 Neuroterus valhalla | reverse complement strand
GCGCAATACTACGGGGACCTGTTGTCCAGGTTATAGTTTAAACGAGTATTAATGTGCGAGCGGCAATTCCACTCGTCTAACGTCGGCCATTTTCATTGACCGCGTGGTGAAATTCCCCGCTTGCACTATGTTGCTTGACACCCGGCCCCTATTTCAATCACACCGAACGACCTAGTTCTGAACTCTGAACGTGTTCATGGAATTCACGTGAATAATCGTGGCTAATACGAATAATAGTGGCCAGTTAAATATTGCCGACCGACCCAAGTGGGAATTCTGTTTGTCGGACGCCGGCCATTTTAGTGTGGCCGCGTGGCAGAATTTCTCACTTGGTTACACTTACACTGTCGCTACGTTAAATTTTATTCAAACCGGTGATTTTCTTCGTTTGAAGGGTAAATACAGGGAACCCGACACGGTTCTCCACTGATCAACTATTGCTGACGGTTATTTACTTGGCTCTTATAGCCCACTTCTGAACATTACCGCGAACATCAAAGCACAAGCAAAAAAAAAATACGATTGGTGATACAGTTTAGTTAACGAGTGTAGAAAAGGAGGTTTAACCTGTTATAACTCGACGCCTTCTCATGTTGCCTCTTCCGAGTGGCATTTCGTTACTTATTGAATTTCGGATTTGGCAATGATACCGCTTGCTAGCGACGGTTGAGTAACCCCTTGAGCCTTTTTCTTTTGACAGTTGAACCAAGAGTGCCCGTCGAGGGAAAGATGTTCCACTCCACGGACGATAAAGAACGCTTTGTCATGCGCAGATGACCGAGTTTAACGTAGTCAAGAGTCAAACGGAACGTAGTGTCAGGTAACGCACGGTAAACCCCCGTTGCCCGGGGCGACGCAGAGTAATGCGTTGGCTGTCAGTGTGGACCTTTGCCGTGTCTATGGCAACGGTCAACCGGCCGCGTTCGCATGCATGTTTTGGTGATTTGAGTAGCCGCCGGTACCCTACGTATGCTGCCGCTTCTATATCCAAGTCTTCGTCTCCGACTGCTCTTGACTCCACGGGAATCTCATCCATGGAGCGAACGGAGTTCTCCTCTTGTCCGTTGCCATGGTGTTGTGGTCGACTCGTGTCGTCTGAAGAGTGTGGTTTGCCGCCTGAACGGACGACTGTCACTCGTGACAGTGCTAAGTTGCTAAACAGATGGCTCGTGCGACATAATATGTAGAGAAAATAGCAAAAAGTAAAATTAATAATTATGTTGGAGCTAACAGGTTCTATTTTGATCCCTGGTCGGACGATCCGGACTCGTCTTCTGTGCGGTTGACGTAAATCCTAACCTTCAAATTCTTATTTATGGATGCCTATGGATTTAGTGTGTTATCAAAAATTATGAGGTAATATGAAAAAGTATAAATTCTGGATTTTATTTGAGTGATTAGGTTTAGGAAAATTTGTGTAAGTGACTCTACCTGATTGATTGGTTTCTTAACATAGTCTGTTTACCAATCAATCACAGTTGCTCGCAGGCAACTATCAAGGTTTTTGACTCTTAGTTCAAGTTCGAAGTACAAATTGTTGTATTACCAAAAGTTAATTAAAGAGAAATTCTTTTAAATGTATAAGGGGCAAAATGCCACGTTACAACTCCCCCCAGACAAGATTCGACCTGAAGGGTCGAATAAGGTGAGGCCTCCTTCCCCGTCTACTCGCCAACATAACAGGTACTGACATAACCGTCAGTAATCGTCCAACCAGGGTATCACTTATCATAAGCGTTTGAATTTATAGTCAAAGTATCTATGGAAACTCGTCGCTCGAGCGGACTACTTAGTATTTACTCTTATCTGACTAGTGTAAGGAGATGACTCTGGGGAAGGGGTCAGTCATTGAAACAACTACAACTTAGTGTACCACGTAGAACTGTTTGATTTCGTTGGGGTATTTATTCCCCCCCCCCCTTCCCCCAAACTTGGGTTACAATACTCAGTTCGGAACCGAATGGTGCGAAGAGCGGGATAAAGTAAAAGAGAAGAACAACAAAAGAAGGTAGATGCGAAGAGCCAGACGAGAGGAAAGAAGGAAGAACGAAGAGAGAGAGAAAAAAATACTATTCGGTGAGGGGACGCGAACGCGGAAGTGGAGGGCAGCGCGAAGTGAACACTGTCCTGGCACTCAGCCCCGGCGAGGGTGTTTCCAAGCAGGGCAGTTCAGGTACGTGTGCCCGGTCTGCTGGCACTTCCCAAAGATGCCCCGTAGCTTCTTTGTGGCGCCCCCACATTTTCAGGGCCTTGACCCTTCTGAAGGTCGGGTCCGTTGCGAGCCTCCGTTTGACCCGTTCCCTCAATGTAAGACCACCCACCGCCTCTACGATCCCCTCCATGGCATTTCCCCCGATGCCCCGTTGCCTCGGCTGTGCTACCAGCCGCTGCTGATCCTCCGGTGACCACCGTAGTAGTAATGCTGCCTGCCGAGTGCTGTTGATTCAGTGTGATGTTCACCTTGACCGACTCGAGCCCTGAGGTCGGTTTATCCACCACTTTCCCGAAGGAGGGTGCTGAAATAAAAAAAGGTGAAGCTATCCATTAGGCCGGTCTTTTTCTTTTTCCACTCCTATTTCCCTTATTTATCTACATAACTAACGATGCTAAATTATCTTAGTTCTGCTTAAGACTAAACCTAATCCCGTCTACAGGATTCTATATCACTGTGAATATGATCGGTTGCGCAATTTACCGCGTCCCCCAGACCAAGCTCCGAATCTGAGTGGTGACCCGTATATTTGCCATAGCCCCAGTCAACGTTGGCCTCCGGTTCGTCCCCTTCATACTCCTCCGAATCTGAGTTATGAACCTCCAGGAGTTCACGGTCGAGCTGAACCTGGCGAGCCTGTTCCTCGGGGTCGCTCGAATCCACACTCTCCTCGTCCTCGTCCCGGTATTTCTGAAGGTGTAATGCATGGTATCACCCAGCCAACAAACCCTCCGATGAGACGAGCCTGTAAATTTTCGGTGACGTTACCTCCACCACAACGAACGGGCCTGCAAACTTAGGGGCTAGTTTCTCGGCCACATTGCCCCGTGCATTCGATAACACGTGCATGGGCTTCTTCACCAGAGCCCCCCGCTTGAACCGCTCGCCCCTATGGCGACGGTTGTAATACTTAGCCTGGTGTGAGAACGCCTGATCCAGAAACTGCGTGATCAGTTCCCGCAAGTGAACAATCCGTGACATTCGAGTTGTCCAAACCGATAGGTCGGACGCGGGCAACTCGCCCTCCCCCTTCACTAGGCCGCGAAAGGTTTTTAAAGGACATGGCTCTCTCCCCATATTTAGGAATGCAGGTGTCACTCGATTCGTACTGTGGAGTGATGTATTGTACGCGAACCTGAACTCTTTCAGGTGTGCATCCCAATCCTGGTGGTCCTGACCTATGAAGGATCGGATCATGGTCTTGAGAACTCTATTCGTCCTCTCTACCGGATTCGCCTGTGGATGATAAAGAGGAGAGAAAGAGCGATGAATCCCAAACGCTACGTCCAATTCATTGACCGCTCTATTATTGTACTCGGTTCCGTTGTCGGAGTGCAGAACTTTAGGAGTGCCCCATCGTGTGACTACTAATTCTAGGAATGAGTTGATTATGGTACTTGAGTTGGCTGCCTTCAATGGTGCCAGCTCGATCCATTTTGAGAACAGATCCTGAAAGACTACGAGGTGTCAAATCATTTACTCGGCTGTTTTTGCTAGTTTTTCTCTCCGTATTTCACAATAAAACTAGCTGGCGCTCAACAATCATCGGGAATTCGGGTAACCTAAAAATAATGGGTTATAAATTACGCCCAACGTATGGGGCATGAGTGACGTCACGAGAATCGGAAAATGGTTCGAGTTTCACGGTTTCAAGTGAGAATTTGGGTTCAACCTAAAAATTTTCAGAAAATACCTCGGACTGTGGATCGATTGCCGCAAGATTTAGGTGAGAATTTGGATGAGATTAAAATAAAATCGAGTAAATACATCCGAATCGTCATCTATGATTGAGAAATTTGAAACAAATCGACTTTTACTAAATATTGGAGGAATTTCGTGTACGAGTTCCACGAATTCAGGTGGTAACTCGCATTTGAGTGAATCCGAATAGTCACGTCCGTTGAAATTTGAGAATTTTAGGAAACAATCCGAACCATGGTTTTGACACCAAAAATTTAAAGGAGAATTTGGGTTTTTTTTATGGAAATGAAATCCTAAGAATGAATACGGATTGTCTTCAACGGATTTTGTGAAATAGCTCGAAGTTCGCAAAATAACCACAGGAATTGGTAGTAGTTTCGGTATGGATCCCACGGAATTCCAAATGAGAATTCGGAGTGAACAAAATAAGTCCGAATTGTCATTTCGAAATATTGAAATTGACGACAACTCGACCATTATGGTCGAATATCAGTGAGAATCCTGCGAAGCGCAGAAAGCGCCCTACATAATTACCATCAGAATTTAGACTAAACCTTGCATTTCTCACTCGATAAAATGACTAACAATTGATTCCTTGTTTTGTTTTTCCTTTTTTTCCTGTATCTCGAATAAGAGTGCTCGACCTGGACATGAAGCTCAACCACAGTCATGATTGTGGGAATACAAATAGGACATAGATCGGTTCAGGCCGTCGTCGATTCGGGCTCAGCCCACAACATCATAAGTAGACACATCTTAGCTATGGCTAGTGTTCCCGTACAGATCCAACCTTCAAGCATTAGTAGACTTAACGGCTCAAAGAGGATTCAGTATCTATCTTGGGCAAATGTCGGCTACCGGTTAAAACGAACGGAGTTACACGCGAATTGGAATTCTTAGTTATTCCCAATACTGGAATGATTTGTCTGTTAGGAATGGGTTTCCTACAGAAGTTCGAGGTCAAATTCGGTCGTAACTAACCGGAATTGCTCTTCCCGTTGTGCGGTTGACGTAAATCCTAACCTTCAAATTATCATTTATGGATGCCTATGGATATTATTGTTCGGAGAACCCCAAACTACAAAATATCAAAAAGACAGAGGTTCGGGCCTGATCTTTAGGCGTGATGCACAGAAGTCTTCAAGGGCTCGTGGATTTCCTGTAGCACACATGGAAAGGCGATCAACGCTGCAAGATCGAGGGAAAAGTCTCTTTTTCTGGACCCTGTGATTCCGATATTATTGTTCGGAGGGCCTCAAACTACAAAATATTAAAAAGAAAGAGGTTTGGGCCTGATCTTTAGGCGTGATGCACAGCAGTCTTCAAGGGTACGTGGATTTCCTGTAGCACACATGGAAGGGCGATCAACTATGCAAGACCAAGGGGAAAGTATAATTTTCTCAACCTTAGGACCTGGATATCATTGTTTGGAGGGACCCAAACTACAGAATATCAAAAAAACAGAGGTTTGGACCAGATCCTTAGGCATGATGCACCGCAGTCTTCAAGGGTTCAAGGATTTCCTGTAGCACATATGGGGAGGGGTTCTACGATGCAAGACCGAGGGGAAAGTATCATTTTCTCGACCTTCCGAACCGGATATTATTGTTCGGAGGGCCCCAAACTAAAAAGAAATCAAAAAGACAGAGGTTTGGGTCTGATCCTTAGGCGTGATGCATGGCAGTCTTGAAGGGTTCATGGATTTCCTGTAGCACACATGGAAAGACGATCTACGATGCAAGAACGAGGGAGGAGTATCATTTTCACGACTTTGGGACCCAGATATTATTGTTTTAAGGGCCTCAAACTACAAAAAATCAAAAGACAGAGGTTTGGGTCTGATCTTGAGGCGTGATGCACGGCAGGCTTCAAGGGTTCAAGGATTTCCTGTAGCACATATGGGGAGGGGTTCTACGATGCAAGATCGAGGGGAAAGTATCATTTTCTCGACCCTCCGAACCGGATATTATTGTTCGGAGGGCCCCAAACTAAAAAGAAATCAAAAAGACAGAGGTTTGGGTCTGATCCTTAGGCGTGATGCATGGCAGTCTTGAAGGGTTCATGGATTTCCTGTAGCACACATGGAAAGACGATCTACGATGCAAGAACGAGGGAGGAGTATCATTTTCACGACTTTGGGACCCAGATATTATTGTTTTAAGGGCCTCAAACTACAAAAAATCAAAAGACAGAGGTTTGGGTCTGATCTTGAGGCGTGATGCACGGCAGGCTTTAAGGGTTCAAGGATTTCCTGTAGCACACATGGAGAGGGGTTCTACGATGCAAGACCGAGGGGAAAGTATCATTTTCTCGACCTTGGGGGCCAGATATTATCGTTCGGAGGGCCCTAAAATAAAAAAATTAAAAAGATAGAGGTTTGGACCTGATCCTCAGGCGTGATGCACGGCAGGCTTCAAGGGTTCGAAGATTTCCTTTAGCACACACGGAGAGGGGTTTTACGATGCAAGAACGAGGGGAAAGTATCATTTTCTCGACCTTGGGACCCTTATATTATCGTTCGGAGGGCCCCAAACTACAAAAAATCAAAAAGACAAAGGTTTGGGCCTGATCTTGAGGCGTGATGCACCGCAGTCTTCGAGGATTCAAGGATTTCCTGTAGCACACATGGAGAGGGGTTTTACGATGCAAGACCGAGGGGAAAGTATCATTTTCTCGACCTTGGGACCTCGATAGTATCGTTCGAAGGGCCCAAAACTAAAAAAATTAAAAAGACAGAGGTTTGGGCCTGATCTTGAGGCATGATGCACGGCAGTCTTCAAGGGTTCATGGATTTCCTGTAGCACACATGGAAAGGCGATCTACGATGCAAGAACGAGGGAAAAGTATTATTTTCGAGACCTTAGAACCTTCTGTCGGCGGCCCGCGACCGCTCTACTTTTTTCTATTATTGCTACTTTCACCACGAAATCTCGCTATTTATACAGAAATTTCGCTATGATTCTAAATTTACAGTCAAAATGAATTACAAACGTATTGGTTCTAACCACAGGAAAAGTTTTTCGAGAACTCAACCTATAAAAACTCACGCTTATTTTAGTGATATGTATGTAAACAATAATCTTATTGTTTCTCCTGAATGATCATCGTCTTGTTAAGAAAATAATTTAATACAATGCGGCTTTGGAGATAGATTTTGTGAATTATGAAAGGCCGTTATTTCTCAGTTTTGCCTCTTATGATTCTCAAGTTCCTTGGTTACCATGTGAAGTTAGTTCGACTCTCTAATTTTCACTTTATTTGATTTTTCCAGATCGTGAATGAGTATACTGATTGGGAACGAACTGTTCAACATCCAGTTAACATAAGGGATTCTTGTGTACAAGCTCTAAGTGATGCTCAGTATGTAGCTCCTCTTGTTCAAACCGGAGATCTTTTTACACTAAGGCATACTCGTAAGATTAATACTCCTCACATGGTTCAACTTGTAGAAAACGAAATAGAACCTATGCCCAAAACTTATTTCTACGTTTTTGATTATCAGACAAAAGATGGAGATTATCCACAAGTAAGTGAATCATATATGAGTAATAAGTATTTTCTGCGAGTCATGCAGCTGAAAATTCTCTTCAAAAACAGGTTTATATAATGTGACCATTTAGTTTACAAGACCTGTTGAAAATCTGCTATCGACCCGGTAGCAAGGATTTGATTAGGAGGCGTAGATGAACATGGGAAAAAGTTGACATTTTATTCGTATTGACTTTACCAAGTATTTCGCTACACGCAATTTTAACTACCATTATGCTTCGATGAGACTTTCGCTTTCTTTTTCTCCTTTTGTTCTCAAACCTTCCTTCCTATTCCCTCAACACTCACATATTCTTCATTTGTCACTCCTCTAGATTTTTCCACCTCCTTCATATATTGTTTTTACTCCAAATTCCTCTCCTATATGCCTATCTGTAAGGAACTCCCTTATTTCTTCTTCCCATTTCGTTAACTGGATTGCCCTCCCTCTTCCGTCTTCCACCTCCTTTAGACATTTTTTCGCTAACTCCCTCCCGTTTCCGTCCCTTAGCTTTTCTTCAAATTTCCATGCCTTCTTCCCTGCTCTGATGTTTGATTTATCCCTTTGCGTTTATTCCCCCACCATATATCCAGGTACCCCTCAATCCACTCCTAACGTTCATCTCACATATCGTTCTTGCAACCCTTCCATCTCTTCCCTTTAATTTTTTGCTCCATATCCTAAAACCAGCCATACTAGGGTATCAAACAACCACATTCTTCTTTTCCAATTTTTATTGAATCTTCTTTTTCCTATACCCCATACCTGCTTCATTACCCCTGCAAGGTGTATCCCAAACATTTAAACTCTCACTTCTTCCATCTAAGTATTTCTCCAGCCCTGTAATTAGACCCGCCATTCCCTCTTCATCATCTGCCATCATTACTATATTATATGCGTATGCAAGTGTATATATCCAGAGAATCAAACGCCGCTTTCAGGTCTACGAACATAGCTATCAAACCTCTCTTCTCCTTTTGAATCCTCCTATTTCTTATATAATTTACAACGTATATATTGTCCATCACCCTCATTCCTTTTCTAAATACTATCTGATTTAGTGGAACTATTTCTTTTTCCTCAAATTCTTTCTCCAATCTCCCAGACAATACCGTTAAATATAACTTGTACAAGGTTGGCATTAGCGTCACTCCCCTATAATTCCTAATCTCCTCTTCTTTGCCTTTTTTCAATATCAGAACGACTACCCCTTCTTTCCATATCTCTGGCCAATCCTCTCCTCTTCATACCCTATTGCACATTTTCCATGCCCATTTCTCTTGTTCATTCCCCCCACATTCCGATAATCTATTTGGAATTTCATCAAGACCTGGAGCTTTCTCTTCTTTCATTATTCCTGAAACATGGATTATTTCTTCTCTTGATATGTCCTCTTTCTCGTCTCTTCCTTTCCTCTCTTCCGCCCTTTTTAACTTTATTTTCTACCCCCCTTAGCAGAACCAAGAAACACTTTTTCCACTGTACCATCTCAATATCCTGGCTTACCCTTTTCCTCTTTTTTCTCTCTTTATTTCCTACTTTCCATACCTCTCCTTCTGTTCTAGCCTTCGCTGCCTCTCCTTCAAACCTCCTATTTTCTTCACCTTTTTTCTTATCACACATCTCAGTATATTTTTTCTTTTTTCTTCTATATTCATCTCCATTACTTTTCCCTTCTTTTCATCTTTTTAGTTCCTTTCTCTCTTCGTTCTTTTTCTCTCTACATTCTTTATCCCATTAATTGTCGTTCCCTCTCCCACTAACTTCTTTGTTGCTTGTTCCCTCTAACTCTTTTTTTTATTTCTCCTATCGTTATTCCAATCTCTTCATTTACATTTTCTCCTTCCATTTTTACATCCTTCAGCTTTTCTCTTAATTGCTATTTCCCTTCTATTGACTAATCCCCTCTTCCTGTTCTTCTTGCCTTTACTTCCTGTTTTACCGTATCTTTAGTACTCTTATCATTGTCCATCATCAGTATTATTGGAAAGTGATCAGAATCTATATATTCTCTTACCTCTGGTTTCTTGATTTTCTCTGTTTCCTCGTCGCCCACCATCACATATTCAATGACCGTTTTTTTTCACCTCCGAAACGTGTACATTCTCGTTCCTCATCTCCCTCTATATTCCCGTTTATGATAAACCATCCCATTTCCTCTAAGCTTTTTAGCAATTTCGTCACTTCTCCATTTAGTATATTGTCTTTGGATTTCCTTCTTCGCTCTTTTCCCCATTACCTTCCTCCTCTATCTCCTGTTCTTGCATTAAAACCTCCTCCTCACCACTTTCTTCCATCAGTTCTTTTATGGCCATAGATTTCTCCTGCAAATCTCCGTCCACATATAGTCCCACTATCTTCCATCTCCCTCCTCTAATCTTCATCTCTTCTACCAATAATCCTTCAATTTCTCCCTTCATCACTCTTCTATCCCTCTCTGCCAGATATTCCTTCCTTATCCTCATCACCATTCCTTCCATTGTACTGCCTTTCCTATTCCTTCTCTTTGCCCTTCAAATCTGCCTAACTGTAACCTCTTGGTAACCTTCCCCTTACTCGTTCCCATCCTTTCTCATCTAGCCACGTTTTCATCCTCACTACCACCTCCCATTGTTCCAAACTTCTGGAAAATTCTCTATCTTTTCTCTCCGATCCTGCTGCATTCCAGTAACATATTTTCGACTCACCCGTTCCTTCCTTTCCTTTATTCCGTCACTGTTTTTGCGCCCTCAAGTATCCTCAAATTCCTCTACTGTCACACTTAAATCTAGACCACACAATCACTGATATTTACCACTTTCAGCAAGGAACCGGAAGTCTGGAATATCTTGTTTCTCCTTCTCACCGCGTTCCTTCCACCTTTTCACCTTTTCATGACCACTTTCCTGCCTTCGTTCTCATCTTATCTCTCATTACCTCAGTTTTATATGTACTGAGGCCTAGTTTTTACCTAGGTAAGTACCTTTCCAAACCCGTAATTGAGCCCGCTATTCCCTTCTTACTATCCGCTCAGAGCACTATATCATCCACATATATCAGCGTATATATTTTTCCTCCTCCTAGACTTAATCCTTTTCATCCTTTCTAATTTGTTTTCTCATCTGAATCTGAAATGAAAATATTAAACAGGAGCAGCTTTAGCGGATATCCCTGTCTTACACCTCTAGCCAATCTCTCTTTATTCCTTCCCTTGTGATATCCGCTTCTTCATTTTTTCCCTACCCTCTTTCCCTCCTCTCGTTATTTACTTTCGCGCTCGTCCTTACAATTTAATGGAATATCCTCTTTAGCCTCAAGTTCTATTTTCTTGATTAAATTTCTCCCCCTCCTTCCTGCCTACGAACAACTGTCCATACTTCTTCGCCCGGTACTGGTTCCATATGTCTCTTTTGAAATTCTTATTCTCCTTATTCTTTTTCTATTCCATCAAGCAATAAACTTTTGCTTTTCCCTTGTGTATTCTTTTGCAGTACTTTTTCCTCTTCTCTATTTTCTTGATTCTTTTTCCGCTTCCTTTTTTTCCTGAGATTTCTCATCCCAGCTGCTCTTTTTCGCTTATTTACTGACTTCTTTCTCAACAGCATCTTCTGGAATCCTCACCATCTTTCTCATCACTATTCGCATCTCTTCATTTACATTTTCCGCTATCATGTTCACCAGCTTCACCTTTCTCTTCATACTTATATTCTGTTTGCTGAACAAATACCTACTCCCCCTCTTCTCTTTTATCTCAGTTTCCTCTTCTGTTTTCCCTTCTCTACTCACCACATTGTCTGTGGAGTTACTGCTACCTATAGGCCCTTCTTCTTCCCGCTCCTTTCTCTTTTTCTTGCATCTAAATTTCCTTTTATGATTGAATTTACACATTTTTCTTTTCAACCATCGACTCCCTTCACTCCTCAGAGTACCCGTTCATATTTTCATTTACACATACATCTACTTTCTCTGCTGTCAAATCTTTCCTTATTCCCATCACCATTCCCTCCTTTGCTCTGCCTTTTTTATATTTTCTCTTTGCTTCTTGTACCTCCCACCTATGTACCTCCGGTAACTTCCCATTAGTTCCCCCCCCCCCTACCACCATCATCTAGCCATGTCATCATTAATACTACAACTCTCCATTGCCACGAATTTCTCATAAACTCACCATCCATTCTTTCCCAGCTAGCTACATTCATGCAACGTACCCTCCATTCTTTCCTCATTTCATTCCATGCCACCTTTCCTTCACACTCATTTATTATCTTCCTCTCTTGTACTTTCTTCTGAGCCCTTCCCCACCCCCTCCGTCTTCTCAAATTTAAAAGTCCCTCCTCCCTTCATGCCATTTCCACCATATGCCTTCTATCTGCAATCTTGTATGAATTCATCAGAATCATAAAAGATGACGGCTTTCAAGTGGGCAGCCCTAGTAGCAAAGCAAACAATGACCACGATGTAACCTTTGGAGGACTTTACCTGTGTAAAAGTAGTTGCACGATATCAAGCGAAAGTAACGCATCGACTCAGCACATTCTTCACAGCAGCACGTCGTGGGAGAATGCAGTATTTCCTACGTAGGTAAGACCAAGTTAGTTTTGTTTCTCCTTCAAGCATAGCCTGATGCCTGTTTCTAATGATCAGTGTGATAAGACTGACTTTCTCGGTAGCACATAAGAACATTTGTCATCGCACTCGAATACAGCATTTCTTGAAGCGTCCTCCGATTTGAATCAATCTATCCAAATCCAGGAATGGAAGCAGGCGTATCCGTGGACCTCCACGAGCAACTGAGAGTTCTTTGCGTGTTTTCTTATCTTATCAGGATAGTCCCGTCTTTGCACATGTCCAATCAAGCGTTGTCGCGCCTGTTCCAAAGTAGCAGGTGTAAGCTTACAGAGTGGTAGATCACTATTCCTTTCACGAAGTCTTTTGTAGAGTGCCCTACAGTGGTCTGCAATCCAAAGTAGTTTAGGTCAGATTCAGTGTCGACTTAGTAGAGACCAAGGTAGATCCAAATCCACTGCAATAATATGTATGACAACTTCCTCCTCCCAAACAATAGTTGGGTCAACCATTCCTGTAGTCGAAGGTCAGAAAGTCGAAAGTTTTAGAAACCATTCCAAACCCTTCCACCAGAGTTGAAGCGTTCCAAGATGAGACTGTGACAGACTGCGAGACGCGCAGTTCGCAAGGTTTCAACATCAGCAACGTGATGCCAGATACCTTCAAGTAGCGTAGATTTCATTTCCGCAAAGTGATTACCGATGTATTTCTTCGGGCATAATGGATGACCCCTGATGCAATCCCAAGTATGAGGAGAATCAGACCAAATATTACAGATGGCTGATGTATGTTATCCAAGGACAGATCGAAGATAAACCATCACTTATAAAAACAGTACGGCAGCACATGATTTCAAGCGTGGTGTGCTGGTCTCTCCAAGACGTGCCACCTTGATCTTGGCTATAACCAGTGACACGTTGATGTCTGCCAAAGACGTTATGACTCTCAAGTAAGACACAGCTATAACAGATTTATGTGAAGCATCCGCGAATCCATTCAACTCACAGCTCACGATGTCAGAAGAGCAACCAATCCATCTAGCTATAAAGAGGGATCAGATTTTCATTAGATCATCGCCGTTGGTGAGTTAACCTAAAACCTGGAACAGTCAGAACCAGGTTGCCAGATATTTCTCAAGGCTCTGAAAATTAACTTCTAATTGAATTAAAAGGACGTAGAAGCTTCCTTATGATCTCCTGGTGTTCCTTGTGAAACTTCCTCACATTTGGAGAGCCACATTTTGAGAAGAAATCCGGTCGCCTTGAGAAGGATATCCAGTTGAGGGCATTATTTAGACTCCTTAGACGCATCAGCATCGTCTGCTCTAGAAAGTAGATCTTCGACATACAATTCTTCCATCAAGACATCTGTCGCTGCAGGAAAGGAGTTATCCTCGTCTGTTGCTAGCTTGTTGGAGCTTCGGATAGCCAGAACGGAAGAAGAACCGAACCCAAAGAATGCTTTTTTCAAAAAGGATGTTCGAACATCCTCCTCCATACTTGCTCTCCAGAGGTTCTTCTGGTAGGTGTAGACGTCACGGTTGATCGAAATCCGTCGAAACATGTTTTTCATGTCTGTAGTGAAGATGATCCTGTACAGTCTCCATCGCAGAGTTACATCAGCAAGTCGGTTTGTAATTTAGGTCCAGTGTGTAGAAGGTCGTTCAACGAGATTTCCTTGCCGGACTTTCTTGATGCATTGAGAACAGTTCTCAACTAAGTACTCAAACTGGTCGTTTTTATCACACAGTGATGCGGAATAAAATAGCTTCGGTTCGGTTCAAGATCCTCGGAATTGGCGACCGATTCCGTCAGACCCAGAGTAGCCTACTCCTGTTTGCCTCAAGCATAAGTTTAGTGTAACTCAGGGTCCTCACAAAATCGCTTTTTCATGGTCAACAACATCAGATGAGCTGCAGATCGTGACTTTTCAAACTCGATTGGCTGATCCTTGATTGGAAGGCTAACAAAAAATCGACTATCCTCCGAACGTCGATAGGCATCTAAGTAGAGTTTTTCGCACTCCTCTCCATCTAGGCTAAGCTTGCATATTTGCGGTGGAGCATCTTCCTGAATGACAAACCGTTAAACCAAATACACACAACCCTACGAGAAATCGAGTTTGTCTCATTAGGTAAAAACCCATATGGGATCCTACCGAAAGGAGTTTTTTGAACTGTAGGCATATCCATCGCACCCTTCCGAACTCAATCTTCGATGACCTGCGGAAAAATGTTAGCCCTCAGTATCATCTTGATCAGGTCACCTTGATCGACAACCGATCTGCTAACTCAAGACCTTGCAGATGAGACCAGTTATTACAGGAATAGTACTTTGTAGTACATAGGAAGTGTTTCTGGATAAAATGACAGCATGTACTATCAAACTCACAGATGAAATCAGCCTCGAATTATGGTTCCAAAAAGAGTGAGATCCCTAATGTTTGAGGCACGCTGATCTCCCGCTTTCTCAACTGTGATAATATCACATTTTTACCGTAATCTCAGTCCTTGAACCAACGCAAGAACTTATTTATGAAAATAATGACAAGAGTCAACGACAACTTCCAGACTAAAAAAACATTTTTACTTCTTGCTCCAAAAATCAATAGTTTATTTTGCGACGTGACGTTTCGGGGGAACCTATTCTATCATCAGACTAGAACTGAAGAATATTAACATTATTACTAAGAAGTAGAATAAAATAAAACATAACAATAACATCATAAAAATTTGTAAATTCTCACCATTGAAGACACTACGAACATTGAACAAATGTCAAACGAACATATCAAATCATCGAATTTTTTGTGAGTGCTTGTATAAAACATTCTCAATGTCTTTGAGACAAATTTGCAGCAAAAATGCAGATAAGACTGAATTTAGGATATCAATAAGAGATGGTGAACGTGAAATTTTGTGTAATAGAAATTTTAAGAAAGAAATTATCAATACGTAATAATATGTCATTGTTACCTGAGACTAATATGGATTTATGAAAAGTTGTTGCGAGGATAATAATAAATTTGTAAGTGGAACTGAAATACAGTTCCAGCTCCATATATGGTTAAGCGAGAACTGACCAAACTCAATTAGATGATGTCAGTGGCGGATCTAGGACTGAACTGTAGGGGGGCTTGAGAGTTAGGATTTGTCCTAGCCTAATTTTATATATCTGTCAAATTAATGATCAGCTCTGAAGATTGTCTTAATGTCATAATTTCTAAGAAGTCTGTTAATATTATGAGAAAGAGTGCCTAAAAATGGAATGGATATGATTTCTTTCTTGACATCAACAACCTCAACATCACTATGAGAATCAGAATGGACAGTGATTCTAGATTCTGATTCCATCATTCTCCTACGGATGTGCTTAAAAACAAAGTTATCAGGATAGTTATTATAAAAAAAATATTCCTTACCAATATCTAACAATATTGTTCAGGAAGCTCATAGAATTATTTTGTTCAATTTTAAATGTAGATTTTAATCTCGGATGGAAAGAATAAAAGTGGCAAGTACTAAATCTAGTTTGTCAATTGGAATAATTAAAAAATTATCATCTACATAGCGCGTATAAGCAAGAAAATCAAAATCAAATTTAGGAGAAGCATAAGACTCCAAATCCTGCATTACCAATTCTGATAATATAGGAGAGATGGGAGACCCCATAGGAGTTCCGAAAGATCGTTCATAAAGAACATTATCAAATTTGAAGAATGTTGAATCTAATCATACTCTCGAAAAACGACATCCATATAGATTACTTGCTAATCGTCCACTCTAAATCCATATAAGTCTCAGGTAACAATCACATGTTAATTACGTATTGATCGTTTCTTTCTTAAAATTCCTATTTACAAAATTTCACATTCACCCTTTCTTATTGATATCATAAATTCAGTCTTATCTGCATTTTTATTACAGATTTGTCTCAAAGACAGTAAGAATGTTTTATACGAGTACTAACAAGAAATTCAATGATTCGATATGTTCGTTTGACATTGGTTTAATGTTCGTAGTGTCTTCAATGGTAAACATTTACAAATTTTTATGATGTTATTGTTATGTTTTATTTTATTCTACTTCTTAGTAATGATGTTAATATTCTTCAATTCTAGTCTGATGAAAGAATAGGTTCCCCCGAAACTTCACGTCGCAAAACAAACTATTGATTTTTGGAGCAAGCAGTAAAAATTTTTTCTTAAGTCTGGAAGTCATCGTTGACTTTTTTCATTATTTTTGTAAATATTACATGCCCAAACGTTTATTTCATGAAGGATTTAACATTCTCACATCCTCACCTCTTTAAGCATGAACTAGTTACTGAATATCATCAGGAGATTCTCCAGAGATAAGGGCCGTAACTAGAATTACGGTCTTTCCTAGTCATAAATTAGAGCGAGAGTTCGACGGATTAAGTTAACCTCGAGTGCCAGTGGATGTAACAGGATCATTGAGAGCAAAATATGCAGGAATCCTTTCGGCAAAAGCTACTGTATTTAAGAAGTCAATCATACCATTATTACCAGTTGTTGGAGGTGAAGCAGTTGAGTGCATATTATTAGAGTGATTTTATATGTATGATGTTGACCTGAATGATTTTGCTATCCTTTGGTTGAAAAGCAAGATCATAACATGTGCTTATCCGAGCAATTGTAGCACAATCAATGCTTCGGGACCAAGTCTCGTCGTTTTTCAGCATTGCTTTTTAAAAAAACATAGACGAAAGAGGAGAAGATGATTGTTTGAGTATAAAGGACAATGGGTCTTCTTGATGAAAGCGCTATAAGCACACATACGTCTCTTATGGTTCTTCGATCCAGATGATTTTCCTTTGGAGCTGGTAGATGAAGATGATGTAGCTTTTGCCACTTGAGTAGATTTAATTGCTTCCAAAGCACACATCTTACTATCCAAGAACGTTTTGAGGTGCTCAAATATCGGAATGCTAGTCACGGAGTTCATCTTGCCCTCTCAAGCTTTCCCAGTTAGATTAAGTCATTAAACAGTCAGATAGACCAGGAGGATGTCTCAAGTGTAAGAAGATCTCTGTATCGACCCCAAGGCCCCCACCACTTCGTAAATATCGTTAAGCAATGAACGCAACCCTCCTGCATATTTCCCCGTGATTGGTTTAAGAATAAAAAACTTTTCTAAATAGGAATTAATTATGACTCACTCGTTGTCATATCTAGCAACCATGATTTTCCACGCTCAATTAAAATTGGCTCCAGAAGTTGGAATATTGAGCAAAAATTAATCAGCCTCTCTTACCAAGCTCGTCTCCAAAAAATGTCATTTCATAACGGTAGGAAAATCCTTTCCAGATTTTACCATTGATTCGAACACATCCCTAAAAGACGGCCATTCACTATCAACACTTGAGAACTAAGGCAACTTTTTCTGTAGGTACATTCTCCTTGGCTGAATATTCACATATACTGAAGTTTTTTCCACAGTAGAAGCTATAGATGTAGTGACAGTTGTATCTAAAATATCCAGCATGTAGGCTTCAGCTGCAATGTGTTTGTCTCTACACTGGGAATATAAGATTTTGGGGAAATAATCGTCATCATTATTGTCGTCCTTTACCTTCAAAAGTTGCCCATGAGTGGATTCAGACTTTCACCTTTTTTAGCGAGCACGGCTTTACGTATGATTATCTTCGCCTGTCTTCTAAAGATTTGCGACTGCATTACAAATAACGTTGAACTGTTCATGTCGCACTGATATGAATTCAGATATGCTCGACATTCTGATAAAAATGAACGCATATTATTTGAGATTATATAAAGAACTTTGAATAGTAGTTCAATTAGAAGTGAATTTGAGGATTTCACAAGAAGCATTCAAGTATCTTGTGAAAAATCATTGATTGTTTCTCAGTATTTGACAGGCAGTTCACAAAAGATACATGTTGTGCAGATTCAATGAATAAAGTTTAAAAGAGTAATAAATATGTTCTAAGTATGGATCACATTTCAATAAAAGAGAGACGAGTGAGTGCACGACATCAATTTGGAAAGTCAGACGAGAAACACAGGCCGAGCAAATAGGTACGCTAACTTACACACAGCTGTTAAGATTTAACCTGCTATTACCGCTGCTACTTGGTGCCTGCATACCTACACTGGACGATATACTGTTAGCATGATATATCCAGTCTGATCCAGTTGACATTTGTATGGATACACTGTTCGCTATGCGTCACCTGCATCATAAAATCAATTGTTGAGGTGCACACAAAAGCCTCGATCCGCCTTGAAGGACTAAAATGTTTCGGTTAAGCACCAAAAGCCTCAAAAGTTCACTGATGAAGGAGAATGGCGAAAGAAGTAAATTATTTCACTTGAAATATTTTGAATGTAATATTACTTGAGTGAAATAGTTTATTATAGACATATACAGCACTGTACAAGTTCCTTTGAAATGAAGTCATTTCCTTAGGAATCAATAATCCACAGTTTTTAGTCACAACAAAACGCCAATTCACATAAATACGAACGCTTATGATAAGCATACCCCTTGCGTCATAGCAGTTCGTTACCTTACCCGCAGAGTGCTACGCTGGTGAGCCGTGTAAGGAACAGGTCATACATAGTACAAATATAGATGTGAACAGCAGTCGGTTAACAGTGTAATAGAATAAAAGCTGGTAATAAACGGTACTAGTAGTGACAAGATTTATTTATAATTTAGGACATTGTACGTACATAGGCGCAGGGTATAAAAGCAAGATAATATAATATAGGAGAAATATATATGCACACATATTCAGATAGAGTTATAATAACAAGTTATGAATGATATGGATATTGGGTAATAAATTCTCATTGAAACTCATGCACATATACTACAGTGTATCATATTGTATATAGCGTAATCCAGTTTTCAATGTCACCGAAATGTGATTTCAAGAGTTGGGTTTGAAGTTGTTAATGGGTGACAGAAAATTAGTTTTTTTAACTGGTCTTGCAAAGGAGCTTCTCTGATTGTAATACGTAATTTGTTCCAAAGCCATGCACCACGAATGATAAATGACCTTTGCATTTTACAAGTGCGATGTGGTAGAATTTTAAGTACTGTTTTCCTTTCACGGAGCTTGGCCTGTATTGGTTGGTCCTTATCAATAAGATGATAAAGATTAAGGAGGTGTTGCGGTGCTTTTGTGCTTAAGAGGTTATATAACAGATTGACCATAAAAAATTGACACCTTCTAGCGACATCAAAAAGTCCTGCTCTCTCTTTATACTGAGTTACAGGCTCACTTTTTGCAATGTTATAAATTGTGAGGTGAACAATACAAATTCAAGCGCATAAAGTATGTGAATCCAATTATGATGAATTAGATTCAGAAGGTGGCTCTGCAGTATGTTTGCGCCAAATTCGATGCAGCACGGTAATTTTCAAGTAAGGCAATTGGTTGTTTCCAAAATCGCGCAATAATGGATAATAGGGAGTGACAAATTTATCCCGTCTTGGTTTACGCGGTCTGAAACGCTCCTTTTTATCTGATAATACGCTCCTTGCGAAAAGACGTAGGCCAGGAAGGCAATTTATGTTTTAACTAATTTTGTCTTGTAACCGCCGATTGTTATTACTGGAGAAAATCATCCTCTTCTCCTCGCCGAGTCTACATCGTATAACGAAAATCAATATGGAAATCATCAAAGAATATTCCCATAAGTTTACATTTGGATTAAAATGCAAACTTTAAACTTGGAAACGATCACCTATACCAATTTTATCCTAATATGTGTTTTACATTGAATCTTATGTCGATCTCTGTTTTCTCTGTGTGTGTGTGTTTCATTAGTATGACTCCAAGTGATTATTTCGTGCAAGCAAGTGATTCAACGTTTTATAATTATTTATTTGACGTGTTCCTTCTATGGAGATAATCATGAATGATCTCAATTCATTCTTAAATGTACTACCCTTTAAACAATAGATCAATAATCATGCGACAATTTTAACCATATCTATATCTCCTACTGAGACTTATTTATTTGAACTTGAAATATATTCGGATAATTTGTAGAGATTATTTAATTCTTACTCGTCTCTCTCTTGCCAGCAGCACTGAAAACCCGGTATGGTCTTCAACAGTATATTCTAGCGCGGCGCCCTAGATTTTTTGGTCGCACGCCCTATAATTTGGTTTTCGCGTCGCACAATATCGGTATGGGCAGGAGACCTAAACCAAGTTTATTTGGTGACTGTTTGAGATGTAACGAAATTTCAGAGGTTACAATCTCCTGAAAATTCGAGCAAGCACATGTGATTTGGTAGATTTACCTTTAAATACTTGCTGAAATTCTTCCAATTGCCAATCTATCAATTTTCTTTTCACTCACTCATCCATATTCCAAAGAACACAACAAAATTAAGAGATCGCAAACAGCCACTTTTCATGGCAATGACACAACAAAGTTTCTTCCGAACGCCAAACCGGGTTTGGGTCAGATACCTAGAAAATTTACCTGTCACGGAAAAGAGAATAGGCAGCATTCTGATACCGTTACAGCTAAAAAAGGTTCAGCTGGGACAGCCATATCGGTTTTTCAGTGAGGTTTTCCCTTTATTGAATTTTGTATGCCTCATTTGATTTCGTAATTTTTTCGTCTCACTTCTCTATAATTGGATAAGTGATAAATAATATAATTTATTGAGTGATAGTCATTAAAAGATATCCGTTTTATGTGCAAGATAAAGATTACTTTGTTATAAAATGAACCGAATGCAAGCATTCAATGCACGCTCAAGCTTAGCATTAATCTCGTAAGTAATATCGTCATAAACTAAGCAGCCATAATCAAAGAGTTTGAGAATAAGGCTTTTAATAAGAAGAATACTTGTTGCAGTAGGAAGTGATTCTTTATCCCTATTTATTTGTTAAAGAGCTCTAAATTTTTTCTTTGAAATCTCCGATACTTGCTTATTCTAGGAAAGAGTGCGATCGAGTACATAGCCAAGATCTTTCACTGATTCCATAAACTGAATAGTAGTAATAGTAATAGCCTTTGTTTTAGCGGAATTGAGAGTGAGACCACTATTCAAAGTCCAATGCGCCATCAAATAGATATTTTCCTGTACCTTTTGGAATAAATTCTTAAGTGTAGAAATGGGACCGAATAGGTAGAATTTAAAATTGTCTACATATTTGTGATACTTGCAATGTGGGAGGTTGCTACCAAGATCAGAGATGTGGATATTAAATAGAGTAGGGACAAGAGTGGAACCACAAGGTATACCACTGTTGGCCTCCCCACAGGCAGACTGCTCACCATTGCTCATTTGTACTCTTCCAGAACGATTGCTAAGATGCGATTCCAACCATTTAACAGCCATATGACAGAGGTTAAGCGGTTTGAGCCTAATTAAGAGAATATTATGATTAACTGTGTCGAATGCCTTAGAGAAGTCAGAAGAACAACAACTAGTACCTCTCTTTTATCAATTGCAAGTTGAAGGTCAGAAGTAACTTTGGGTGAGACCGTGAGCGTGCAATGCCTAGCACGAAATACAGATTGCATTGGGTCAATTATACTGTTGGCGTCTAGATGCGATGTTATTTGCTGATGAACAATGCGCTCAAAGGGTGTAGGTAGGGCACACAGGATGGAGATAGGTCGGAAATCTTTCCAAGACGTGGGCTTGGATATTTTAGGGATAGGATGAATAATCACCTCTTTCCAGGTATCAGGGAAAACTCCTATTCGGAGAGATGCATTATAAATATGCAAGAGAATAGGACAAATAATTGGGAAGGCAAGAGGTATCATTTTGATGGAAATATTATCTAAACCGAGAGCATTTGATGTCACCTCCTTGAATTATTTTATTAGGGTTTCTTGTGGCATATCAGAGAAAAAAAATTCAGTGCCATCAAAAGTAGAGGAAACAGAGGTCTGTGAAGAAGCAGTGTTCACCAGAGGAGTAGACATAGTTGTCAAGGCAGTAATCAGGTCTTCAGCAGAGAAATTGTTGTGGTTGAACAAGTTACCTCCCTATTAACATCCTTTGCTGTGAATATTTCATTCCAGCCATAAGACGAGAGGTGATCACAAAATTCATCTCCGTTTATACGAGAGAATTTGAGTATGGGAATAGAAGTTTTGGCAGAGGAGGTTATAAAGTTTGAAGAGGAATGAGATGGAGTTTTGTGTGAAAGAGATCACCTTATTAAAGTCATCAACAATCATCAGGTCAATTCCCGTACGTGAGTGATCAGTGTGATGGGTAGAGTTATGAGGAACTATAGATAATCCTGTAGAGAGAACCACTGATTTTATATAATGAGTCAAGTTGTTTGAGGCATTCATATTCATATTGAGATCACCTGTAAGTACAATATTATTGTAGTTAGGTATAAGGTCAAAAATATCAGCTTCGAGTAACCTGCCGTAAGAGGCATTAGGTGGTTCGGTAATTTAACAACCAACATACGCTCCAGTGGCGAGATAGGTCGATAAAAATGTACTCAGCAGTAGGGTTATTGGTAATAGGGCTCACTCCTACCTGTACGCCTTTTAAAGCCTCATGTATATAGAGGCAGACCCCACCCACTCTTCTCTCATCTCCATCTCTACAGAAAAGTAAGTAATGATCAAGCACTACAAGGCTTGAGGGAATATAAGACGTAAGTCAGGTTTTAGACACGGCTATTATATGATAGGAACATGACTTAAAATAATGTTTAAATTCGAGGTAATGGGCTGGTAGACACTGAGCGTTAATGTGACACATATTCAAGGTTCCCATTGTAATTGTAGTTAGCAAAGGTTAAACTGAGTTCGACAAAGAAGCACATGATGTGCTTCGAATAATTGAATAAGTCAATTAGTTAAGCTGAATCAGAAGTATGATGGATCGAGAACCAACAGTGTCTAATAACCGTAATCGCATATACAAACATATAAAAATAATAATTGGTGAGACTCAAAATCGTACTTAACATGTACAAACAATGCATAAAAATAGTCAACATGTAGCGTCGGTGTATAGCTGAGATACCGCAAAAGTCAATATAAAATAAATCACCAAATCCATATCGATAATGATCAAGCGGAACAGCAATAAAATCAATAAGCATACTATAACCCAAGACATATAATACAATATTAAATCTAAGAGAGAAACATGAGTGAATATTCCCATTATGATCATTTGAATCAGTACAATAGAAAAAACTCCGAGACAAAGTGAAGAAATCGAGATAAAAATATATGCAGAGAAAAAATATAAAAAGGGGGTAAGCAGTAGCAATCCAAGGTTTTAGTTTATCAACGTCGAAGAATAATTCAGAAAACAGAGGTGCTTGGTTTCCAAGAGGAGGTAATAAATGCAAAAAAACTTAGCCCATAGTTGTTACGGAATGAGTTCAATAGACTGTACATTGGAGAAGTGTACTCTCGGTGCTTCGTTTTCCTTCCGACAAAAATCCTGCCGTAGGAAATCCAGAGGTATTTGATTTTATCGTGCCTACGAAGACCGAGAGCGGTGGCATAAATCCTTCTGTTAAGTGGGGTTAACGCCTCACGCAGGTAGATGAACTGCTTGTCCCTTGTCTATCCCAGGGTTTGATATGGAAAAATCCCTCTTAACCTTCTGTCTTTCAATAAGTATGTCCCGGAGATCCTGTCTGAACAGTTTGGCGACAATGAGCGCAATGGTAGGGGGGGGGGGGGGGGGGGGTATATTCATTGTAGGTGCTTCGATGATGCGGTAGATCTTGATCACATCATCTTTTGCGAGAGGAACATCCAAAGCCCTGGCAACCGAATTTGAAGTCGCCATAAGGTCCTCGTTGGGCTTTGTCGGTGGACCGTGAATTTCAAGCGTGTCGCGCAAGGCTGCTTGATCGTTCTCATCAAGCGTGTTTTCTAGCGTAACCACTTTGCTTTCAATTCTCGAGATTCTTTTTCAATGTTCGGGCAGTTCTCCTTCTGTAATTCGGACACTCCTTCAACCGAATCAATCCGTTTAGTGTTGTTTAATAGATCAGTTTTTATTTCAGCATCCCGTCTTGCCAAAATCGCACGAGACTGCACGAGCGCATCCTTTTGGCAACCGGGAACCGTTTGTCGCCAGAGTTCAATGAGATCAGCAGGCAAAGTTAAGGGAGTTGAATAAGTGAGAGTAAAGAGTTCGGAATTTGCAATACTGACGTGATGGCAGGATTCATTAATGTTGTCCGCACCTGAGTTGATATCCACTGCCGCTGAGGTAGCACTAGTAGACAGCGAGGTGAATCCTTTGCAAATATAATCCACCAAGCCTTTTTTGATCGATTCAACGTTTTTATTGGAAATGCCATAATTAGCATAGGAAAAGTGTATTAGAATGCCGCACTTTACACATGCCAGAACCTCTGAACCACCTCTGAAGATCGCGATTTCACACTCAGGATACTTTTCTGTGGCAATGTAGTAGGAACGACGTAAAGTATACGTTCTTGTACAAAAACACTCCGTTTACAAACAAAACTAAAGGCTTATGCAATTTCAAGAGCCACTATCGAACCAGGCCCTAAATTATAGCAAAATATGAATTTCGGTTAAAAACAAATCCTGTAAACTAACCGTATTACGAAAAAATTGAAGCAGAGCGAAACGACGCGTCCACCACCGGCCACTGTCACAGGGGTAGTATCTTGTCTGTTAGCACGATAACTCTTGAAAAAACTCATCTATTTGATAAGCCTTTGGCACACTTTTTTACTCTCAGAAACTGAAGGTCGAGTTTGCTAGCTAGCTATTTTAGATAAGCAATAAGCGGAACAATTTATCGTTATGATTTTTTACATGAAAACACAATTGTCACAGGTGAAGCGTTTACGAAATTCAAAAATATAAACAAAGATGAGAATTTTTAGCCAAACAACGCATGATATGAAGAGCAGTTACGGGAAAATAGTATATTACACTACGAGGGCAGAAAGTTGAAATTTCTGCACTGCGTGATATGGTGCCCTCGGCTTCGCCTCGGGCACCATATGACGCAATTTAGAGCTTTCAAACTTTTGCCCGCGTGGTGTATACTGTTTTTCTTCATACCCGGTTGAAAGTACGGGAAGAATCATATTTTTATAAACAACGCATGTACATTATAGCATGTATTGATGCCTGCCCCGACATATGCAGCACAAGCGAAGCGAGTGTTGCTGGTCGGGGGAAGGCATCAAATACATTTACAAAAGTAAATGTAGTCACACATATTCAAAAGAAATCATTTCAATGCTGATTTTTTATAACCTCTTTCTCATCCGCAGTTTCGTCGAAAGAGAATGATTAATTCATTTCGTTCATTCATTATCATACATGTTTAGTTAATATAATTTTTCAATTATATTCAATGATACATAAAAACACAAATCAAATCCAAGAAAGCTTTGAGGTTATATAAACAAGCGAGAGTGAGAAAAGAAATAATTCTGCCTGACGGCAGCAACAGGAGTCTCATGAATTACGACCCTGAAGTTTGATATATGCTGTAGATTTTAAATTTGTGTGATCGATAATTAACAAATGAACAGGGTGACACAGAAACTAAGATAACCATTGGAATCTCCCTCTAAATGTCAATAACGTTAGAAATGATTATCCTAGTTTTCGTGTCGTACTGTTCATTCATTCATTATATTTCTAATCTATAGCATATAGCTAACTTCAGTGTCGTCATGAATTGAGTATCGGTGCGCGCGAGTAAGTTTTTGCTCCCGGTGTGACAGAGGGCGCGAGTGTAGTTCTATTAATGCTTAAAGTTAGACTTCCTGCCTTACAATCAATGCCGGGGGAACGTACTTTCGACCGAGGTATGAAGAAAAAATGGTAATTTTTGGGAGCTCACAAGATGGTCTCTACAACTCTTTGAATTTCCTCAAAAAATAAAAACTTCAAGTTTTGTTCGTACAAATAATAATGAAAAATAGAAAGTTTTATTTTTTGGTCATACTATGCAAGATACGAAAAAATATAAATCGATAAAATTTGTGCACCGGAAAAAGATCTACAAATTTAGTAATATTAACTTTTTGAAAGGACAAGTAGTTTTTGCTTCATTCATGAAGAAGCCATAATGAAAGTGAAAAAATGGAATTTTTGGACGATCGACTCGAGCAGAAGAAAATACAAATGGGCACAAGTTCTATACAAGAAAAATATCCTCAGAAGTATATTTATTGCCTTTAAGAATACAAATTCCACATTAGATGAGTATTGAAATATATACATCTATGTAGTCGAAGCCTAAATACAAATCGAGAAGCCACATTTTTTCGGAATTTGAAGAAGCTCTTATTTTGAACATCACGTTTACGTAGTTGGATAAATAACAGAGCTATACTGGGTTCTTGCTAGAAAGTAATACGCATAATCCATTAACAATGATATTTTGTACGCTTGGTAAATAGTACTTCCTGATGGGGGAAAAGATTGTACACTCAATAAGAATATGCATCAAATCCTCTTTTTCGCATAGATTACATACTCTACATATTTGTTATGGGTTTATTATAGTCGTTTCAGTTTTCATTGTGAACTTGATGACAGATTCAGAAGCCTTTCTAAGTTGAACGAGAGTCCGTTTATGCTGAAAAAGCAACCTTATCAGCAGATAATGCTTAGGTTCTGTGAAGTTTACAAGAAGTTTTCTATATATCAAACTGAAGTTACTTTCTTTCAATCTGGTCATGTCTGGAAGGAGAATGAATTCGCAGAATCCAACATTTTTACCCATATTATTCATCTTATTCATTTTTATCATTTGATGGGAAACGCAAGTTCACCCTGGTTTCAATCTGACGGCGAAGTTAGGTGTGTTTTTGGATGGGCGAAACAAATTTTTGAAGAAATTTTCTTGTACCTTCTCGAAGTCCTCTAGGTAGTTAAGACCATAAATATGGGACCCATCTGGCAAAGTACTTTTGATAAGGGATTTTTGTATTTTAGCCATAGATGGCCACGAGTAACATTTAGCCCGGGTGAAGATGCTTATAGCAGAAGCAGAGGTTCAGTTAGCCCTACTTACAGCATCGTAAGCAGCTTGCTTGGATACCCAAACCCTTGAAAAAGCAGTACCAAGTTAATCAAATAACGGCACAAATTATAAAGGACTACTCTCATATCTTAGGCCCAAGAGTTTATCGCTGATTCTGTTCATTTGAAAGTAAGTATATTTTGTTTTCATTTTGTTAACTGTAAGGTTAATTATTGCACAATATTCCTGAGGGGCATTCGATCGCATCGATTTCGGTATCAGAAAAACTATCAAATCGTCCGCATATATCAGCAAGATAATGTCCGTATTTCCTCGTATTCTAAGTCCGACCAAGCCCTTATCTATGAAAAATATCTCTTTGTCGGATGTTAGGAGATTGAGTTCAATTGGACTTAGTACTTCACCCTATAGAACTCCCTCAGTAACGGTTACTTCCTCTGAGAGTTCGCTCCCGACTACACACGGGTTAAAGCTCTTTCATATAAGTTTTGTAAGATTTTTATGATTTTCGAGGTTACCCCAAGATTGTAGATATTCGTCCAGATAAGAGGATGGTTTACAGATGGGAAGGCACGGGAAAAATCTACAATTTTGGCATCAAGAGGCCTGTTCTTCTTTTGTACATAAATTTGTGAGATAGCGCGGTCAGTGTGAATATATTGTCAATACAACATCTCTCTACCACGACGGAACCCTGATTGAAGTTCCGGAATTATGTGACGTAAGGATTCACATTTGTCCAACATAAAAAACAACATTTCTTTGAAAATTTTCAGTAGCAAATTTATAAGAGCGATTGGGCTAAAATTGACAGGATTTATAGCATTGTATTTTTTGTGTATCATCTGTGTTGAGGATTTGGTCCAGTCTACTGGAATGTATTCATTATGGAGCATTTCATTCGATATAAACCTACCAATTTTGTGGCAAATTTTTAAAGGAATAATTAGAGATCATGGCAGGCCCTGGAGCTTTATTAGTTTTGAATTTGTTCATTGAATCAAGGATTTCTTGAGATGTAATATCCCCGTCGACTAGAGGATGACGCACATCCGTAAAACAAGTTGGTAATAAACGTTTTAGAGGAAGTGTCAGATGATAGAAGTTTTCCCAGTCTTTAGCGGGAAGAACTGATATGGATGCCACCTCCAAAACTCGAAATCTATTCACGGTGCCTCAAAAAACCGTACTATCGTTAAACATTTGTAGATCGTTGAATCATCAGATCGTTAGATCATTATATCAGAGAAGGCAGCAGCGCTGGATTTTTCCAAGGAATCGGATATGAATCTTTTGGCCTGTTGGCAATCTAGGATAAACCAGGGGTTATTGATGGCTTTTATAATGTTCGTGTTGAGGTTATCAATATCTGAGTTAGAAAAATTGATGGTGAGTCTATTCGATACATGTAGTTCTTGTACGGAAGAAGTCAGGTTATTCTTATTCCACCTAACACGTGTTAAAATTTTTTTGGCATCTTCACTCACACTAGATGAGTATCCCAATGAGTCAGTAGAATAACAAGAGGATAATAAGACTAGGAAGTGATCCGTCGAAGCATCAGAATGATCGAATTATAGATTGCCAAGTAGCCCCAGTGCCTCAGTATTAGATCAGATGAAATCATTTATACTTTTACCTCCAGTATTAAAATAGGTGAACCTGGCTATAATGTCACTTTGCGACCTTCCAATCAATAGAAAGAACTCTTTTTCTTTCATCAAACTAATTATGCCTAAACCTCTTCTATTAAATTTGACATCATAGCTGCCCCGCTGAGTGGCATATTCCCCTAAAGAAGCATATGCCAATGATAACATTTTGATTTTTTGTAGTTGTAAATTCTAGCAAAGATACAATATTCTGTTATTTTTATCACCTCGCAAAAATAAAATGTTTGTTAAATATGTGAAGCCAAGCCACGACTTGATCTTACTCTCGATTTATCTATGATTGAATCGAAATAGAGACAGTTGAAATTATTTCCTAAAGTTAGATTTTTCAGAGCCTGGGTACGCCATGTTTCGACTATACCAATGATATTGAAATTATCTTAAAATTTGAAAATCTTACAAATCCATTGCAGTTCCAAAACAAGTAACTTGCGTCGTCTACTTTCTTGTCGGCATCTTGCTTTGTCGCCACCCTGGAGTCTGCTGTTTGCCTGGCTTGATTCGTAAAAAATTATCCAAAGAGCCGATGGATCCTGATGGTGTTGGCGATGCGGAGGCCTTTTGCTTAGGAGTTTCGAGATTAGCGTTATAACCTGTTTTTTTTATAAGCATGAGGCATGCGATGAGAATGTATTCGTTGAAGCTGGAGAAAATTTAACAATAGAGAATTCACAATCATCGAATTAAAGGAGTAGAGATTATGCTTTTGAGTTTCAAAAGCTCTCTTCTTCCTCAAGTGTACTCACTTCAAACATTGCCTTTTTTGGGTCATGTTTAGCTCTTCTTATGGCGACAAAAAATATTTTGTGTGGTTTAGTTTCGATGAAATTTTTCACGAACTTTCGAATGGTTTCATGCACTCGAAAAAAAAAATCAAAATTGACCATCAAAAATGAGGTTCAGAAATCTTTTTGACTTTTTTCGAAAGTCGACAAGTTTTTTTCTTTCATTTTGTCTCGAAACCTAGTCCAGCATTTTTCCCATAGGGCCGTATAGATTAAAAAGTGGACCTTGGACCTCAGACCAAAACATTGCGTTTTGACGGGAAGCAGCAGTACAAATACAGTATGTGTTTGCGTGCACCATGAGAACGTCAAGTTTCTGTTAAAGGAAATAAACATCCAATATTAAATAAACAATAGAAACGTAATTCTGAATAGCTATCACGATTTATTGAAGTTGACTCTGTGCCCCATTGCGCCAAGTTCCTGTCAGTTAGAAGAATGTCAAAACTGTCATGGTATCACTTAATTAAAGAAAATTTGATTCAATCATTCGATGAAGAAGATTTGGAAGAGTTCAAATTTGATTGTTGGCTGCAGACTGACAGATTTACTTTGAAGAAGCTGATCCTGAATGCTGACGACTTTGTGAATGAACTTTTTGAAGCGTTGCGCAAATTACGTACACATCATTTTCTTGCTACACAGCAGTCATTGTTCTTCCAAAATCTAAAGATAACTTTGGAAAATAGTGAATTCATTATCTCGTTTGATCTTGCTGAGAAATTCTAGTTCGTTCTTCAAAACTTCGCGCAAGGATTCTACTGGAATGATGACTAGGCCCCAAACATATCAGACAATTTGAGTCATCACACTGTTGCCGCTTATGAGTACCAGAAGATTATACTTAATTATCTTACCGTAATTTTTGCAGTTAAAAATGTGTACTACGTCACAGACGGAGCAGGTCAACATCATAAAAATAAGAGCAATTTCTCTAATCTCCTATCTCACAAAGCGGATTTTTCACAAGGCTAATGGTAAGGGAGCATGTGATGGAATAGGAGCAAATGTGAAAAGAAATGCAGCAAGGTAAAGCTTCCAACGTTCTGCTGAAGATCGCATCCTAGAAGCTTCATCTCTACTTCAGTGGGCGAAGAAGTACTCTAAGGAAACTCAAATGTATTTCAACAGCAAAGAAGATCACGACATAACTGCTAAAGATCTAAAAATCAGATTCGATGCTGCAGTAACCATCAAAGGGACTTTGCAATACCATGCATTTATACCCACTGAAGATGGTGGACTTAAGAGACTAATATACTAGCATATATTGATACTGATCGTAAAAACAATACAATAGAGACACCATGATGCGCGCTGAGCTTGAGTGCCAGCGTCATGAGCGTACCGTGGTACTCAACCCTTATTTTCCTGGATACAAAATTCTAGGCCCACTTTTTAATCTATTTGGCCCTATAGGAAAAAATCGGGCTTGATTTTCAGGTATAAAAAGAAAAAAAAACGTGTCAATTTTCGAAACAAGGCAAAAGTATTTTTGACCCTCATTTTTGAGGGTCGATTTTTCTCGTTTTCAAAAAACGCATGCAATCATTCGAAAAATCGTGAAAAATCCCATTGAAACTGTACCACACGAAATATTTTTTATCGCCAAAAGAAGAGCTAAGAATAAGCCAAAATAGACAATATCCACGGAAATCTCAAAACTTTTACCTCCTCCACCTCAGCAAATATCCTTCCATATGACAAATTTTTTGTCCATTAACTACTATCCAATAGCACAACACTTGGCCCAAGTTTAACTTAAATCGGACAACTTCGATGTTTCGAGTGAGTAGGTACACTTGAGGAATTCATCTGCGGGTGATACTGGCGAGGGAAAAATGGGATGGACGTGAAATTGAAACATGTGGTAGGAATGCGCAAAAATGGTTAACTCGATAGAAGTACGTAAGATATGTAGACGGAATCAAATTAGACAGCATAATATCAGTAGGGTTTCGAAATTTCAATCAGTATCTTCAAAATTATATCCGCCACAAAAAAAACGGAACGATGGTGAATCTGCTGATATGGATGGTTCCACCGTGACATGCCTAAGAGCAGTTGCAGATTTTCGTTTATGTGACTTAGTAAATGTATTGTAACATTCTCAATCTAATCCGGGATCATAAGGACGCTCTTTGTCACTTTTCGAGTTTATTTTCGAAGAATTAGGGTTATTCTTATTATAGGATGTGAGCACCACTAAAAATTATTGTAAATTTTGGTAAAAGTGATATCGCATTTGGAGCATTATCTCAATAACTTTGTACATTATTGTAAATGTAGCTCAATCTTCGTCTACTTCGTCCATTTTAATGAATTGTAAACACCCGTACGAACTAGATCTATTACTGAACAGACGTCAAAACTAGCCCTTACAATCTTATTAAAGGTAAAGGCCGATGATTCTAGGTGCGTTAGATTTGTACTTTTGCGATTCATTTTGAAAATTGTGTAATAATAGAAGATACATAGATTATGGAGACACTGATGGGAGAGATGACTGCGTAATTTAACGATGCTTTGAGATTCTTATTAATGAATGATATTCATGAGATCTATAGAGAATGTATGCATATAGTAGAAACTTCAGTTTTGTGTTCAAACGCACAAGAAGGTCCTCATTATTCAATGAAGTGCAAAGTCGCTACTAGAAAACGCAAATTGACCTTCATTTGAATCCAGCATCTGGTTTATTGATTGTCTTTCAGATTATTTCATTGCCTAAGACAAGACTTCACTCGCATAAAGAGGTCCTCATGAAGATTTTCTAAACCAAGTGAAATCTTTCCCACTTTTCAATTCAAGGTAAAGGATGCAATCATGCATAACAAAGTCTCAATTGTGAAACGGAGTTCAGCGTCGTTACAGACATTACATACATTTATAATTTCAATTCAAAATTCCCACAAACTCAGAATAATAATCCAAATTTTTTAAAAGAACAATAATAGATAATTTATTGAATATAAGCAGCAGAATTACTACTGAATGACTTTCAAATTCATGAAAGCTGATGAGGCTCATTCACGGTATCGGTACCAAATGCTCCATGCTATCAATGCTCAGGGCCGGCAAAACGCGTTCAGTCCAGGTGGGTAGTTTTGGCTACTTAGTTCTCAAGTCTCACATAAAAAATGTAAGAAATTGAGATTTTACATTCCTTCATACCAATTATATTACTTTCATTTATCGTTTTCAGTTACAAAAGGTTCTTTCTATGATCCTATGGAACACCACTTTACTTACTAAGCGCAAACGTTGAGGTTCGTTTCGAATTTCTAGAAATGAATTCAAGATCGAGCTGGTCAGCTCCCTCTGAATATGACTATTGCGCTGATTGATTAAGCTACGAATCGACTTCTACGCGCGCATATTATGGAAATCCCTTAGAATCCATATGAAACTTCCGCCGTCCCTGTCAATTCTATCTGCATTGGTTCCGCGCTTTTTCCACGTATTGACGCGAATGCATGCGCAATCATTGGTCGTATGATTTCCAGACTCATTGTTCCGTTCCATTCAATTTTAAAGTTTCAAATTTCTCCTTAGAAATATGGGCGGGCCTACTTTAGATCTCGCTCGTACATTCATATCTAAAGATTAAATTTTGATTATCAAAATATCAGAGAATGATTAGAGACAGGCCATATTCATCCTACTGATAAAGAAGAAGGGTATATAAGTGACTGTACTGATTAGAGAGCGACTAGCCTACTGGTTACCGTAGGACAAATGTTAAACAACATACCTATAATACAGAAAGGAGTTTTAGAGTGAACAATAAAGTTTTCTGTGCTTCTGTTTGTATAGGAAAATCTCACGACAAGGTAAATAGAGTGTATGATTAGCCTCCGTAAGCAATAAAAGCGATATATAATGATAGTAATGGGAGAGAGAGTGTAAGAGTAAATTAAAAACTCGGCAATTGTTTTGATATAAACAAAGCCGTTAGGAAGGGGGCGTTACGTTCTCATAGTTTTTCAATATATACATGGGAGCAAATATCTAAGAATGTCTGTCTGAAGAAGAAAGTGTTGATTTTAAGACAATGAACGTGCATGGACTTTTATTTGCACATTACACGATAGTTTTAACAGAATAAGGCAATGCTTTGCAGAAGATGATGAGCAGACCAGGTGAGAGTGTGTTTCTTGAAATTAACGTGTTATTTTGTTTGGAAGAAGTGGTACAAAACCAACATGCGACATTGACTGTAGTGAAGTGAGGATAGAGCATATTGATTATTTTGTTTATATCAGAAGTTTCTTTACTGCTAAAGGAAAAGATATAGTCGGAGAGCTAGCTACATAAAACAGCATCAATAAGGTACATGAGGTTTAAGAATGTAATCCGGGAGCTCGAAGTTAGTACATCACCGAATGCCATTTCTGGCATTCCGCACAGGTCGGATATGAAAATGCCAGCCGGTTTTCCTGGACGAAAAAATGTCTTGGAAAACTTGATATGGTACACGAGTGAAACTTTTTTTACTACATTTTTAGAGTCTCAATTAAGAGTAGTGTGAAAACGCCAGAAGTTTTTCAGGTCGCAAAACCTCAGAAAATTTTTTTTTCAAATCGACGTTTATGTGAAATAAGAAGTTTTCGCGTTCGGCTCGATCCATGATTATTTTGTAATGCTTTATTCAAAATATCTGTTTCTGCTACACAAAATTTTGAAAAAATCATTAGGAAACTATAAAAGCAGATCTGAAATACAATCATTTTGTATCGCGCTCGCGGTTTTATACCGCTTACTTATTTTCTGCCGGTTCGAGTCGCCAGTGCCACACGAAACGGGCTTTTAAGTTTTTTTCTTGTAAATTCATTTACAACCCCAATCATCAATCGATTTTGATCAATTTATTTTTAAATGTCTAGGAATAATTATACTTCCGGGTGAAGTCGCCTAGTAATAGTTATCGACTCATGGCACCCGAAGAAACTTCGCGGAATGTCGAGGCAAGGTGGTGGTCTCACAGCTAACTTCTCTCACTTCAGGTCACCTAGATTTGGTATTTGCCCATACTCTCCTCAGTGATAGACGCCTACTAGAGGTTTCCTGAGAAAAATGAAGGAGGCGCAATTTTCAGCGACTTTCGAGAAAAATGAATTTAAAAATTTCGTGCTGATGGTCATGTCCCTGGTGTAGTTCTATGTTCAACAGCCGGTTGGCTCAGCTGGTAGGGCGCTTGGCTGAAAGACGCAAGGTTGCACGCTCGATTCTCACCTCCAATACTTTTTTTTTTTAATGCAAAACTGTTTATTCATTAATTTCTCAATAATTATTTATGGGATTTTAATTTTCATGATTGCTTAATCATTTTTTTCGATGAAAACTCTCTTTTAACTCTTTATTATCCCTAGTTTGGAAAGTTGTGTATTTTATTTCAAATTATTAATTATTTATTAATTTTTAGTTTCTATGTTTTCAATTTACATTAGAAAATAAGTGTTTCAAACTAAAATTTCAATGTTAAATACGAAATGAAAATGTTCTATACAGAATACAAAAAATAAAACACAGGAATAATAGTCATACATCTTTCAAACATTTATTGACCTGCAAGAACACTTATTCTGAATAGCGATTAAACTATTAAACTATTATTAAATTATATTGGAATTGTATTGGAAGTGAGATTCGAGCGTGCAACCTTGCGTCTACCAGCCAACCGCCCTACCAGCTGAGCCAACCGGCTATTGAACATAGTACTACAGCAGGGACATGACCATCCGCACGAAATTCTTTAAATGCATTTTTCTCAGGAAAGGCTGGAATTCGGCTTTCTTGATTTTTCTCAGAAAGCCTCTAGTAGGTGTCTATCACTGAGGAGGGTATCGACAGAAACAAAAATTAGGTGACCTGAAGTGAGAGAAGTGAGCTGTAAGACCACCACCTTGCCTCGACGTTCCGCGAAGTTTCTTCGGGTGCCATGAGTCGATAATTATTACTGAGCGACTTTATTTGGAAGTATAATTATTCCCAGACAAAAAAAAATTGATCAAAATCCGTTCGTAATTGGCGTTGTTAATGAATTTACACAAAAAAAAACTTAAAAGCCCGGTTCGTATGGCACTGGCGGCTCGAACCGGCAGAAAATGAGTAAGCGGTATAAAACCGCGAGGGCGATACAAAATGATTGTATTTCAGCGACTTTCCATCGTTTCCTAATGGTTTTTTTAAATTTATGTGTAGCGGAAACAAATATTTTGAATAAAGCATTAAACAATGATCATGGATCGAGCCGAACGCAAAAACTTTTTATTTCACACAAACGCCGATTTTTTAAAAATTTTTTCGGAGGTTTTCCGACCTGAAAAACTTCTGGTGTTTTCACACTACTCTTAATCGAGACCCTAAAAATGCAGTAAAAAAGTTTCACGCGTGTACCACATGAGGTTTCATATATGAATTTTCCGGCACTTCCGATCGCTTCTGGCGAGGGTTTTCCGACCTGCAAAACTTCTGGCGCTATGTCACCGCTCTTATTTAAGGTGCAAGCCCCACTTTCCAAAAGATTTTACTCGTGTACCATATCAGGTTTTTAACCAATTTTCAGTCCGGGAAAACCGGCTGGCATTTCCATATTAGACCTGTGCGGAATGCCAGAAATGGCGTTTGGTGATGTACTAACTTCGAGCCCCCGGATTACATGCTCAAACCCCGTGTACCTTATTGATGCTGTTTTATGTAGCTAGCTCTTGGACTAATAGATGCAGAGATCACCAGACGTATGAATGAGAGTAAAAAAGGAGTATTGAAGCCATCACTTGAATGAAAGATGTAAAAAATAAAGCTTCAACTGCAGAATACAAATCTGTGTTTAAACCCACTGTGCTCTGTGGTAGCAAAGCCTGGACTTATCAAAAAAGGATCGGCGTTAAGTGAACGGAGATGGCATGCGATTGCAACAGATTATGTGCAGTAAAACGCTAATGGTCAAAGTGAGCATGAAGTTCTACGAGAGTACAAGAAATTTGCTGAAATGGTTTCATTATGTTGAGATAATAAATAAAGTAGGATTAACGCAGAAAGTGTATTAGGATTATGTAGATGGTGAGGTACACAGAGCTAGACCGGAGGAGGAATGGCTGGAATATGTAAATGACACTCTGAAGATTAAATTGATGAAAACTTGTTAAAACACGAGAGCTTGCATGCAAAGATATGTGGGGAGGACAATTGTTTAGAATTAAAATAGTTACACCTCTTACAAGAGATTTTGGATACTCACAGATTTACGTAGAGAAGTTATTCTCAGTGGATGAATATTATGACGTGGTGAAACTCTTTACTTTGGATGATTGCATTGAGATATTGATTAGCGACCCGTCCTGGGGTGGTTTTGTGTGACAAGTATGATATTGGAATAAACGGCACGCGATAACTTCTAGATTGATACAAGAACTATCGACCAAGGTCAAGCGCGGAACCCCTTATTCCATCGGGACCTACGTATGAATTCCTGGATCCCAAGTAGTACAACAAGGATAAAACCAAACGAGTTATGCTTATTTCAAAGGGGATTTGGTCTAATGGTTCATTAATGAACCAAATGAAGATGTCAGGAAGAGATGAAGATAAGGATTATCAACTTAGCGTTCTGATGAAATATTCAATTCCAAAATAAAGTTCCTGTCATGGGGAGAAGATTAAGACCAGAAACAGCAAAAGAGTTACGGAAAGAACAGCGTGACCTGATGTATATGGTGTCTACTAAGCGCCTCAAATATAATGTTCAAATGTGCGCTACGAACCGGGAGCACGTATTGGGATAAGTAAGTTTTATGACATTCCTTGTAGACAAAGATGTTCGTTGACATAAAAACTGTTAAGGTCAAATTTCAAGAAATGCATTCTCAATTGACGAAAGGGGGAGAAATCATGGAGAAATTTCGAAGTTTGCCTTTGGTGAGCCATTCTCCTTTAATGATGCGAGTTATGAGTGTCAATTCACTCTAATGGTATGCTTGAGAAAAGTATAAGAACATATGCTTGATCACGTTGATGCATTATTCCTTTTTTACTTGAGGATGGATTTTTCGAAAATTTATAGCAATTGAAATCCTTCACGGTGATGAT
Source organism: Neuroterus valhalla (assembly GCA_011762715.2). Lineage (NCBI taxonomy): Eukaryota > Metazoa > Arthropoda > Insecta > Hymenoptera > Cynipidae > Neuroterus > Neuroterus valhalla. The sequence goes on along the minus strand of WSXT02117393.1, from coordinate 4,511 downwards.
CATCTTATGCTACAGGGCATGACTGGATGGTACTCTGTCCATTCAGCATGAAACTTTTCCACCACAATCCATTTTGTCGGTTCGTAGCACATCGAGTTGCGTTTTCTTTCACTGGCAACAGTTGTCTCAAATCTCCTCCGAGAAAAATATTTTAAGCACCGAATGGTAAACCATTCTTTAATAAGTCGCGAAGAGTCCGATCCATGACTTCAAGAGCATATCATGGAGATATGGGCGCTTCATCCCAAATAAAAATGTGTGTAGTTTTTATTCTTTCTCCTTCTTTTGAATTGGGTTTTATGTTTGAAGATGAATCCGAAAACAGTGGTACTGGCAAACTTAGTGTCTTATGAACTGTTTTTCCCCCAGGAAGCAAAGTTGCAGCAATACCAGTGAAAGTTATAGTGCTAACATTTTCTCCTTTGCTCTTGAGCAAGAAGTATAAGGTTGTATAAACAAATGTTCTTCCAGATCCTCCTGGTCCATCAATGTAAAAACATGTTCCATGGAATTCATCTCCATCTGCAATCTTTAGAATCAAATCAACAATATATTTTTGCGTCTCGTTTCAATCCAGAAAATCTAGAAATGTCCCAATCTTCTTTATCAAGCAAGGTTTGTATTTCGAAATAGGCTTTTCCAAAACCGATTTCTCTTTCAAATCGCCTTATGAAATCATCCGATAAATCCTCTTCAAATTCTTTCCACAAATCTCTTGGGTGAACAGGTTGACAGTGGATGAAAATTCCTACGAAAAGATTACGAAGCTGTCGTGGCATCATCCAAGTCTTTGCTTCATTCAAAGCTCGATTCCATTCGGTATCATCTTCGATGAGTCCCCTGCCAAACATGCAGCAGTAAAAGTGTTATGAACTTCTCCGTCCACAGTCTTGAGGTCTTCATAGCTGGTTGATCCTTTTACATTCAATACCAGTATTGGAAGATTAAACAATTCTATTTGAGTGGGGCTAACAGAATACATGCGACCAAAAGTTTTATCTGGAAATCGTTGACGTTTCACCTATCGATTAATTTTTTTCCATCTATCTCTACTTTTTTGAAAACGAAATGCTGCGGAATGTCTGGATGAACGAATTGTTTAGCATCACTGTCTTGTTGATTTAATGCAAAGTATTCTTGAAGCATAGTCATTTTTGCCAAAGCTTCTCTGACTTCATCTTCATCTACATTTCTCGGGATTAGCACACTTTGCCCTTTTGGCAAATGAACCGGCAATCGTATAATAGCATGACTTTTTTCCTGGAGGTGTTTGCACAAAATGCACCAACATGCGTCAAAGGGACCAACTTATCTGCCTTCAACATATTTGCGGCATTCGTCATGTTCAATTGTTTTATCTTTCGTGTTTTCGTTTTCAATAACTATGGACGCTGCGTCGTTGCCTTTGTAAATATACTTATATATGTATTTCACAGCATTTACAGTCGACACAATTTCAACATTGATGTTATAGTTGAAAATCATAGATAATTGTGGGCAGTACGGAATGACATACCGATTGTCAACAGTATATTTGCCTTGTTTTCAATAAAAAATCCCTGTATCTCTTCTACGACATTTCGGATACCCATTGTCGTCCCAAATAGTTTCTGGCTCAATTGCTTCAAGAAAATTTTTAGAACATTTCCCATTTACCATACACCAATCGCCACACGGACCATGAATCATATTCTTCATAACGATTTCATGCAAAGTTTTATCCACGCAAGGGTCAGGAATTTCTGCAGAAACAAAGTTGTCTACTTTGATCGCATCAACAAACTTTCAATTTTGTTTCAAAGTAATTAACAAATGCATGTGTGGCAAACCACGTTTCTTAAACTCATTTGAATGCACATGTGCCTAGACTTCGCCAAACATCTTTTGCCTTGTAATTAAATTGAATAAATAATTTTTCTTAATATCGAAAACTCTTGCACATATATCAGGTCGATTGGAAGCTTGCTGACCAGGTGACAAATTTTCCTGTATTTCCTTCCAATTAGGATTACAGGTCATCGTTATAAAAAGATCCGGCTTCCCAAATTTTCTAACGATTGCCATTGAATTTTGATAATGTTGCATCATATTACGAGGTGATCCCAAAAATGTGGAAGGTAGAATAACGACTCGTCCTTTTTGTCTTTCACAGTCATTCACTGCATTTTGGAGATGATCCATCAAGCCCTGATAAGAATCAGCTCTCAATTCTTTCTGATGGGTTTGACATAGAAAATTCTATCTTGTTAAATTCTGACAAAGCCGGGTTAAGGCATGGGCCGACCCGGGCCTGGGCCCGGGGCCCCGCGGAGATTGCATGAGATGAGAAAAAAAAATTTTTGAATCTCTGTAAAAAAATTTTATTGATAATTAATAAAAGATATTAAAAATCAATAAATCACTATTGTGTTTACTTAGAAACATTTTCATAGATTTTATTTTAAAAACATTTTCAGAAAATCAGCCGCCTTAAGGGGCCCCGCAAGATTTTCGGCCCGGGGCCTGTTGAAGTCTTAACCCCGCTCTGAATCTTGATATAAGAATCGACAACCCATTGTTGGGATAAACGTCCGCTCAAAAGAATAGGATTTATCCCCTCACGTACTGCCATTCAATGCTGTACTTACATATCTCTTGTAAGATTCTTATTACTATCTTTGAGTTTGAGACTTCGATGCCATCCTTGAGTTCCACGAGGATGAATTAAAGGATAAATGCATGTTTCAACATTTGGATCCAACGCATTTACATATTGAAGAGTCTCTTCTCTCTTACTTTCGATTGTCACGTGGGCTTCTGGTATTTCTCCATCAGCAGAAGTTGAAAAAACCATTGCCACTTCGTTTGATCTTTGAGAATTATATCTACCTTTATCAGTACCTGTTTTTGGCAAAAATCTCAACTGAAAATCAATTATATTCGAATCACTGCTGTTTGTTATACGTTCCAGATTCTGAATTTCTTCGTGCATCATAACATACAATTTTGCAAAAATGTTGTTGTCGCGAATTTCGTTTCCAAGAGAATCAAGAATTTCAGAATCTAGATTCGAGTTTTGGCACAATCGACATTCAGTTGCTTCTTTCCCATCTAAGATAAACAGCTGCCCATAACTATGTTTTTTATCAGCAGTAGACTACAAAGCCGTATTTATTTGATAATAAATTTGACCATGTACTTTGAAGCAGTAAGGGCCATTCCGTTGAGCACTCAAGTCACATAAATTTGCATCGGGAGAGGCAAAAGAAAAAGCGTTATTGTAAACTTTAATTCGTTCTTTGAAGTGGTTCGATTTGGGATTCCCACCAAGATATAATTTTTCCAGCAAATTTTGAAGTGGCGGTACTGGGTCTAAAATAACCTTGCCATGATCGCAGCAATCTCTAAATGAATCGTCCTTTATTTGCACTTTCATCTGAAGAACTTGTAGCTTTGTTGGAAATATTTGGTAAATAAAAATTCACAACGGATTCACTTTCAAGATTAGAATATGAGGTAGAAGGTAAAACTTGTAAGTCCTGATGATTCGAATCATTTTGTGTTAACTCTGATATATCGGTTCTTGATTCTTTCAATTCTTTTTTTTCTCGATATCTTCTATCATATTCCTTTTTTTTTAACACATATTCTTCTTCTTCTTGTTGGGTGCGAATAATTTTTCTGCGAGCCATTTATGTTATAGTTGATAAAGTATCAAGTTTAAATATTTACGATGATTTCAAAGTGCCAGTTTTAAGTTCTTTGCATTTCAAATTTAAGGTTCTCAATTCTCAATTTTAAAAGTCTTTTCACTTGCAGGTTTTTTTCAGGTTTATTCTCAAGTCCCACAAAGCTCAAGTTTTTGTTTTTTAATTTTTCACTGATTTCATTTCGAGTATTTTTTTCAATGATGATGTTAATTATTTATTTCAAGAAAATTTTTTCAGAGTATGCGTGGCAAAAATTATTATTTGCTCAAAAATTTCAACCGTTTAATCTCAAATTTATTTATTCAGTCTTTAAATTTTGACAATCATCAATAATCTTGTTTCGCACAATGAATCCTAGAAGCAGCAGGTCTCCGAAGTGCGCACCTGTAAAAAATTGTTTATTAAAGTGAAGTACATAATTTCATTTCTATCAAACTTTTCATGGGAATCGAGAAGTATTTCTTTTATAAGTGTCTGTATGTTTGATCTCGAAATCAGGAAATTAAACAAAAATTGTAAAAAGCAAGTTAATTTATGTTGTTTTAGAAAAATTGGAAATCAACAAACAAATCGTACACTTAGAGGGTTGTTCCGGAAAAATGAACTTAACGGGTTCTGATGAAAGTCATTTATTATTTATTCATGAAATATACAGATCAATTCAGCGCCGCACTCAGAAATTTGTCTCTCTCTCTCTCTTGCGCGAAACGGCGTTATATTTATTTGTATTTGTATTTATTGCGTTAAAGTTCCTAGGGCTAGATAGCCCTCTAAGGAACAAGAAATCACATGCTTATTACAGTATATGTATGTGCGGCCCTG